>PVKP010007770.1:0-42230 GCA_004027715.1 Plecturocebus donacophilus
GAGCAGGTCAAAACTCCCATGATCAGTAGTGGGATCACACTTGTGAATAGCCACTGCACTCCAGGCTGGGCAACATAGTGAGACACCGAGTCTTTAAAATAAATAAATAAATAAATAATAAAGTTTGGATTCCCTCCTTTACAAAACCTCAATCCTCCTTTACCCACAAGTTGCTGCCAGGATACTTTACACAACAGCCTCCACTTCCTCCTTAGCCTCCTATAACTGAACTTTCATCTCCAGTGATCAACTGACCATCTCTTATGGTCACCTGTGACCTCCTAATCACCATTTTCATTGGCTTCTTACAAAACTTTCCTGAATGTAAAAGTTCCCCAGTTGGTACCTGACACAGAGTAAGTCCCCTTGTCTATGTAACCACAAGTTTGAGGTCAAATTGTGTGAACTAGGTTAAGGAATTCACACTTTGCCCCAAGGGCCATTCAAGGGCTTTATCAGATTTGGGTTATAGGTGATTCTGTCACCATGGGGATTAGAAGAGAAGTGTGTAGAAATACCTGAGGCTGCTGGACGCGGTGGCTCACGCCTGTAATCCCAGCACTTTGGGAGGCTGAGGCAGGTGGATCACGAGGTCAAGAGTTCAAAACCAGCCTGGCCAACATGGTGAAACCCTGTGTCTACTAAAAATACAAAAAATTTGCTGGGCCTGGTGGCCCATGCCTGTAGTCCCAGGTACTCGGGAGGCTGAGGCAGTAGAATTGCTTGAACCTGGCAGGCAGAGGTTTCAGTGAGCCGAAATCACACCACTGCACTCCAGTCTGGGCGACAGAGCAAGACTCTGTCTCAAAAAAAGAAAAAAAAATATCCGAGGCTGGGTAATTTATAAAGAAAAGAGTATTAATTGACTCATGGTTCTGCAGGCCATACAGGAAATATGGTGCCAGCCCTCTGCTTCTGGTGAGTGCCTCAGGAAACTTCCACTTATGGTGGAAGGTAAAGGGGGAGCAGGTGCATCTCACGGCAAGAGAGGGAGCCGTAGAAAGAGAGAGGAGGTGTCAGGCTCTTGACCAATCAGATCTCTTGTGAACTGAGCAAGAACTCACTCATCACCGGGGGTTTGGCACTAAGCTATTCATGAAGAATCCATGATCCCATACCTCCCACAGGTCCCACCTCCAACACTGGGGATCACATTTCAACATGAGATTTGGAGGGGACACACATCCAAACTATATCAGGAGGGGAAAAGCAGCAGGCAAGGTTGAGGCGACATGACAGTCTTGGATGAGGAGTGGCATGGGAATGGAGTAGTCGGTAAAGTAACTATTTAGAAGGTACAATGACCAAGACTCGGAAGCCAATTAGATGTGGGGGTGACAGTGTGAAACTCAGGGTGACGTCCAGGCTTCTGACGGGAACAACTGGGTTTAGGAACAAAGAGGGTCACTGGTGATCTTGACAGGTGCTATTTCAGTGGAGTATGGTATCAGAAGGCACAAGTAACACATGGGAGGCCAGGAAGTGGAAAGACTCAACACTGGGAACACTCACAAGACTCGTGGGTAAAAGGGATGGGAGACAGGACAGAAGGCAGAGAGAAGCCAGCACTGAGGAAGGATTATTTAGTTTCTCTAACATTCGAGAGACTTCATTATGTTCAAACACTAAAAGCAATGAGAAGTTAGAGGAAGAGGTTGCATACAGGCAGAGAAAGATGTTTCCCGGGCGGTGGCCTGAGGAGGAAGGAGTGGGAAGTCAGTGCATTTGCAGGTTTGAAGGCAGAAGTGGAGAGTGTCCTCATGTGATGGCTTCTGTTCTCCCTGTCAGGTTACTGGGAGGTGATAGCGTCGGAGATCTCAGAAGAGCGAGGAAGGTGTGAAACAGCTGCTTTAGAGACTAAGATATTAGCAAAACTTTAGAATGTTTTCAGGGCAGTACTGAGGACCCAGGTGAGATTGAGACCATGAATATATAGTGGGAACAGTCACAAAAAGGCAGATACCTGTCACCACTCCATCTTCCTCACTGCTGCCAATCTATTTCCATAAGTAGGTCACACGGCAGCATTCAGAAGCTCTCAGTGCCCCGATTTGTCCAAGGTCAAGGTTCAGCTCCCAGCCAGAAGTCAGGGGCCTCTACGCTGGGGCCCTTGCCAAACTGCACAGCTTTGTTTTTCTCTGTTCCTCCACGTGGTCACACTAATTCACCCACTGATCTCCTCATTGTTCTCTAGACACACCATGCACTTTCCTGCCTGAAGCTAGACTGAGACAACTGCTATTCAAGAGAAGTGGCCTACACGTCAATTTCTTTGATTTTTGTTTGTTTTTGTTTTTGAGATGGAGTCTCACTCTGTTGCCCAGGCTGGAGTGCAGTGGCATGATTTCGGCTCACTGCAGCCTCTGCCTCCTGGGTTGAAACAATTCTCGTGCCTCAGCTTCCCAAGTACCTGGGGCTACAGGCACCTATCACCACACTGGGCTAATTTTTGTATTTTTAGGAGAGATAGGGTTTCACCATGTTGGCCAGGCTGGTCTTGAACTCCTGATCTCAGGTGATCAGCCTGCCTCGGCTTCCCAAAGTGCTGGGATTACAGGCATGAGCCACCTGCCTGGCTGTTTGTTTGTTTTGAGATAAGGTTTCCCTCTGCCGCCCAGATTGGAGTACATTCTTTGTGATCACAGCTCACTGTAGCCTCAAAATCTGAGGTTCAGGTGAGCCTCCCACATCAACCTCCAGAGTAGCTGGGACTACAGGTGCGTGCCACCATGCCTGGCTAATTTTTAAAATTTTTGTCTCACTACATTGCTCAGGCTGGTCTCAAACTCCTGGCCTCAAGCAAATGTCAATTTCTCAAAGTCCTCAGATTACCAGCAAGGCAAGCGCTAACCCAAGTGACTCTGGTCTTCCCAGAATCACATATATAATATGATTTACACTGGTTTAACTCTGGGTTCAACATAGCCCAGGTACTGGCAAGGAGGGTAGATATAAATCATAATTGGCTGGTATACCAATTTAGACACACAGAAACTGTGCACACCTGAATGTTCTCTCTCACACACCTCTGCCTCTCTCAGAGGTTTTTCTGGCACATGCTGTGTCCCGTGCTGCACGACGGTTCACAGACCTAAGAGGGAACGGTGGGGGATAAAGGAAAAACACAGACACAAACAGAGAAAGCTGGGCCAGGAGGTCTGGGAGGTGAAGGATGTCAGTCTCTCTGGCCCCAACCTGTCTCAGGGTACTTTATTTTATATGTTCACAAAGTGCATAGCAGAGGGAGGGTGCAGTTACTTAGAACAGCCTGTGGTTATCATTCTCATACTTCAGTTAAGAAACTATCCTGAAGCAAGGTCAGTGAAAGCTGGGTATCTCTCTAGGCCTCTGTTCTCTCTGAGACATACACATCCTCCTATAACAGTTTCACTTCTCTGAAGTTCACCCAAAGTTCACAGCAGCCTTGCTGCTGATCCCCCTGAAAGGGGGGGTGCTACTCCAGCTCACAACAGGTTTTTAGTTGCAAGAATCAAATAAGAAACCCAATCTAGCTAATGTAAGGGGAAAAGCTGATATATTGGGAGTCTATGGGGTAGGTTCCAGAATCGAAAGCCAGACTTCAGACACAGTGAGTGCCTTAAAGGATTGCCAGAGGTCAAGGATAGCGTTGCCAGGGCCCAGCTTTGGGACGGAGCATCACTGGCAAGCAGACTGCGGTTTCTGTGGCTCGGTTGTTCTTCTTGCACTCTATAAGACTAGACAGAACTTTATTAAAAAGTTGTAGACAAGCCAGATGCAGTGGCTCACACCTGTAATCCTAGTGCTTTGGTAGGCTGAGGTGGGAGGATCATTTGAGCCCAGGCATTCAAGACCATCCTGGGCAACATGGTGAGACTCCATCTCTACAAAAACAATTTTTTAAAATTAGCTAAGTATGATGGCTTGTGCCTATAGTACCAGGTACTCAGAGGGCTGAAGAAGAGGATTGCTTTTTTTTTTCCTTTTTTCTGAAACGGACTCTTGCTCTGTCATCCAGGCTGGAGTACAGTGGTATGATCTCAACTCACTGCAACCTCTGCCTCCCAGGTTCAAGCAGTTCTCCTGCTTTAGCCTTCCAGGTAGCTTGGAACTACAGGTATGTGCTACCATGCCCAGCTAATTTTCGTATTTTCATTAGAGATGGGGTTTCACCACGTTGGCCAGGCTGGTCTTGAACTCCTGACCTCAAGTGATCCACCCACTTCAGCCTCCCAAAGTTCTGGGATTACAGGCATGAGCCACTGTGCCTGGCCAGGATTGCTTGAGCCTGGGAGTTTGAAGCTACAGTGAGCACCACTGCACTCCAGTCTGGTCAACAGAGCAAGACTCTTATCTCTAAAAAGAAAAAAGAGGACCAGGGGTGGTGGCTAACACCTGTAATCTCAGCACTTTGGGAGGCCAAGACAGGTGAATTATTTGAGGGTCAGAAGTTCGAGACCAGACTGGTCAAAATGGTGACAGGTGACAGGTGGCCACCTTGTCATTCCTAAAAATACAAAACATTAAATGGGCGTGGTGGTGCACACCTATAATACCAGCTACTTGGGAGGCTGAGGCAGGAGAATTGCTTGAACCTGGAAGGCAGAAGTTGCAGTGAGCTGAGATCGCACCACTGCACTCCAATATTGGGCAACAGAACGAGACTCTGTCTCAAAAACAAAGAGAGAGAGAGAAAAGAAAGAGAACTGCAGAAAAGTATAAATAAAAAATAACCATTATTCCCATCATCCAAAACGATTAACATTAATATTTTGGCATGTTTGTTCCCAGCTTTTTTATTTTTGAGACCAAGTCTCCCTCTGTCACCCAGGCTGGAGTGCAGTGGCGTGACCTCGGCTCACTGCAACCTCCACCTCCTGGGTTCAAGTGATCCTCCTGTCAGCCTCTTGAGTAGCTGGGATTACAGGCGTCCACCACCACACCTGGCTAACTTTTGTATGTTTAGTAGAGACTGGGTTTCACCATGTTGGCCAGGCTGGTCTTGAACTCCTGACCTCAGGTGATTCGCCTGCCTCGGCCTCCCAAAGTGCTGGGATCACAGGAGTGAGCCACTGTGCTGGGCTAGCTTCTAGCTTTTTTTGTGGATCTACTTTGGTTAAAATCACATAAAATGTGGACCGGGTGCCGTGACTTGTGCCTGTAATCCAAACACTTAGGGATACTGAGGCAGGCGGATCACCTGAGGCCAGGAGTTTGAGACAGGCCTGGCCAACATGCTGAAACCCTGTCTCTACTAAAAATATAAAAATTAGGCCGGGCATGGTGGCTCACACCTGTAATCCCAGCACTTTGGGAGGCCAAGGAGGGTTGATCACCTGAGGTCAGAAGTTCGAGACCAGCCTGGCCAACATAGTGAAACTCCCGTCTCTACCACAAATAGAAAAATTAGCCAGGCATGAGGAGGGGAATAAAGAGTCAGCATTAGACAATGGGCAAGTCATGTTCCCTCTGTGGGCCTCCGTTTCTTCAGTGGGAACTACAAGGAAGGTAATAACAGTTTTACTGTAAAGAAAACAGAAGAGCCCAGGCATGGTGGTGTACACCTTGTAAGCCCAGCACCTTGGGAGGCTAAGGTGGGAGGATGACTTGAGCCTCGGAGGTCAAGGCTGCAGTGAGTGCACCACTGCGCTCCAGCCTGGGCGACAGAGAGACCCTGCCTCTAAAAAGGAAAGAAAGAAAAAGAAGAAAGAGAAAGAAAGCAGAAGGGTCCCACAGGGGTGAGGTGGCAGCATGGCGGGACGAAGAGTGTGAGTGGCCTAGGGTAGAAGGGACATACGCCCTGCATGCTAGAAGGGCACGGGGGCCCCAAGGGCTGCAGCATGGCTGGAAGGGAGGAGAGAGAGGTGGAAACTGACAAAAGTGTGCTGGAGAAGACGGCAGAGGAGGGCGAGTCCGGCTTGCGAGCCTACCCCTTTGAGAGCCTTCGTCTGCCTCTGAAATGGCAAAGCAGATTTCAATTCAGGGCTGGGTTCAGTCTGACTTCAGTCTCCTTGGGTTCAAAAAAGGAAAAACATTCTGTTGCTGATGGCCCCTGAAGATCCCTCCAAGGGCCAGAGGCCTTCTGCTTCCTGATGTGGCTGGGCGGTGGCAGTGGCGGGTGAGGGGCATACCTGGACCCCACAGGAGGCAGGACAGGCTCAAGAGGGGGCCTCTGAGGTGCAGAGGCCAACAAGGCCGGGGGCCTCCACGTGGGCTTTTCAAAACTGGATTCTTGCCAGGTGCGGTGGCTCGCACCTGTAATCCCAGCACTGTGGGAGGCCGAGGAGGGCAGATCACCTGAGGTCAGAAGTTCGAGACCAGCCTGACCAACATGGAGAAACCCTGTCTCTACTAAAAATGCAAAATTAGCCGGGCGTGGTGGCGCGTGCCTGTAGTCCCAGTGGAGGCTGAAGCAGGAGAATCGCTTGAACCCGAGAGGTGGAGATCGCAGTGAGCCAAGATCATGCCATTGCACTCCAGCCCGGGCAACAAGAGCGAAACACCATCTCAAAAAAAACCAAAAACAAAACCAAAGTGGATTTTCTGACTTGGGGAATGCAGGAAAGAGGACCACAAAGCTACCTTACACTCCCATTTTCTAGGTGGGCCTAGACCCAGGCCAAAGCCTCGTTTTCTCCAAATAGAAACAGAAGGTAGTAAGTACCTCAACCCTGGATGCCAAGACGACAGTCAAATGCCAGGACGTGTGAGGCCCCGGCACCTGGCCCGGCCCCCGCCCCCTGCCACCTCCCCGCTCCCAGCTCGCTCCAGCTCGCACTCAAGCGCGGCCCGCCTGCACCTTCTCATTCTGAGTCCTGTGCGGAGTGCTGTTTGGACCCACTCCTTCCCACCACTCAGGCCTCGCCCACCTCAAGGCTGCTTCCTCTTAGCGGCCACTCCTATGTCAGGGCCCCACAGGCCCTCTGTGACTTTGTCACTTTTCCTTCATGGCCCTCATTATGCTCTGAAATAACTGCTGACTTGTAAATTGTCCTCGGTCCTTTGGGAGGGCCGGCTTCCGGGAGACAGCAGCTCCATCTTGTCCACTGGGGTGGGCCCGATGCCCAGGACCGTGCCCGGCTCGGGCAGAAGCACTTGGCCTGACTTTGAATGAATGGTTCAGCACAAATGGCCTTTTCAAATTTTTGAAATAATTTAAGATTCATAGGACATCGCAAAAACATTACAGAAAGAACCTCTGTACCCGTAGTTTCCCTCAAATGGCAGCATCTTGTTTAAAACCAGAAAACTAACATTGGTACAATTTATGGATTTTATTAGTTTTACATGCACCTATTTGTGTGTGTGTGTGTGTGTAGTTCTATAAATTTCTATAAATTTCAATAAATTTCATCACATGTGGATGTATGTAGCCCACACTATGATCAAGATACAGATCTGTTCCATCACTGCAAAGATCTTCCTCATTCTGCCTCTTTAAAAGTCACGCCACCCACTTCCCACCCCCTATATTTTTGTTGAAATGGGAGTCACGCTCTGTATCCCAGGCTGGAGTGCAGTAGTGTCACCTTGGCTCACCGCGACCTAGGCCTCCTGTGTTCAAGCCATCCTCCTGCCTCAGCCTCCTGAGTAGCTGGAATTATAGGCAGGCACCATCATGCCTGGCTAAGTTTTGTATTTTTAGTAGAGACAGGGTTTCACCATGTTGGCCAGGCTGGTCTCAGACTCCTGATTTAAATGATCTGCCTGCCTCAGCCTCCCAAAGTGCTGGGATTACGAGCCTGGCCAATAGTCATTATTTTTTATTTTAGTTCTTTTAATAAGTGTGTAAAAATACCTTATTGTGGCTTAATTTGCATCTCTCTAAAGGCTAAAGGTATGGAACATATTTTTGTGAGTACATGAAATATCTCTTTAGTAAAATGTATGCTGATCTTTTGGGGTTTGTTGAGTTTTGAGAGTTTTTCTTCAGCTTTCTCAGGTTGAAATTAAGTTTTTTTTATATATCTGAGATGTGAGCTATTTGTCAGATATGTGGCTTGCAAATTAAAATTTTTAATTTTCATAAAGTCCAATTATAGATTTTTATTTGATGGATTGCTTTTGGTGTCATGTCTAAGACCTTTTCACCTAGCCCTAGATTTTCACTTGTTTTCTTCTCAAAATTTTCTAGTTTTATGTTTTACCTGTAAATCTATGACCCACTTTAATTTTTGTATAAGTTATGGGATTTATTTATTGAAAAGACTATCCTTCATTGAATGTTTCAGTTGGCTATACTTGTGTGGGTGTATTTCTGGGTTCTTAATTCTATCCCATTGATGTATTTCTCTGTCCCTCTGCAAACACCACATTGTCTTGACTAATAAGCTATTACAGTAACTCTTAAAAAATCAGGTACAGTTGTTCTTCCCACGTTATTCTTGACTTTTTTTTTTTTTCTTTGTCTCTTTCTTTTTTTTCTTTTCTTTTCTTTCTGTCATCTAGGCTGGAGTGCAGTGGCATGATTTTGGCTCACTGCGACCTCCACCTCCTGGGCTCAAGTGATTCTCCTGCCTCAGCCTCCCAAGTAGCTGGGAGCACAGGCGTGTGCCACCATGCCGCACTAATTTTTTGTTTTGTTTGTAGAGATGGGTTTTGCCATGTTGCCCAGGCTGATCTCAAACTCTTGAGCTCAAGCAATCTGCCAACTTCAGCCTCCCAAAGATTACAGGCGAAAGCCACCATGCCCAGCCTACTGTTTTTTTTTTTCTTTCTTTCTGAGACGTTGTCTTGCTCTGTCGCCCAGGCTGGAGTGCAATGGCTCAATCTTGGTTCACTGCAACCTCTGCCTCCTGGGTTCAAGTGATTCTCCAGCCTCAGCCTCCTGACTAGCTAGGATTACAGGCATCCGCCACCATGCCTGGCTAATTTTTGTATTTTTAGTAGAGACAGGGTTTCGCCACGTGGGACAGGTTGAACTCCTGATCTCAGGTGATCTGCTCTCCTCAGCCTCCCTAAGTGTTAGGATTACAAGCGTGAGTCACTGCGCCCGGCCTATTCTTGTTTTTCAAAATTGTTTTAGCTACTCTCATTCCTTTACCTTTTCATATACATTTTAGAATAAGTATGTCTGTATCTTTTTTTTTTTTCTTGTAGATACAGGGTCTTACTATGTTGGCCAGGCTGGTCTCAAACTCCTAGCCTTAAGTGATTCTCCTGCCTCTGCCTCCTGAACTGTTGGCATTAGGCTGGGCGTGGTGGCTAATCCCAGCACTTTGGGAGGCCAAGGCGGGCAGATCACTTGAGACTAGGAGTTCAAGCCCAGCCTGGCCAACATGGAGAAACCCTGTCTCTACTAAAAATACAAAAAGTTGGATATGGTGGTACACACCTGTAGTCCTAGCCATTTGGGAGGCTGAGGCATGAGAATCACTTGAACCCGAAAGGCAGAGGTTGTAGTGAGCCAAAATCACACCACTGCACTCCAGCTTGGGTGACAGAGTGAGAATCTGTTCCAAAAAAACGCCCCCCTCCCCCCCAAAAAAAACGACAGAGAAAGGGCTGGGCATGGTAGTTCACGTCTGTAATCCCAGCACTTTGGGAGGCTGAGGCAGGTGGATCACTTGAGGTCAGTTCGAGACCAGCCTGGACAACATGATGAAACCCTGTCGCTACTAAAAATATAAAAAATTAGCTGGGCATGGTGGCAGGTGCCTGTAATCCCAGCTACTCGGGAAGCTGAGGCAGGAGAATTGCTTGAACCTGGGAGGCAGAGGTTGCAGTAAGCCAAGATCGTGCCATTGCACTCCAGCCTGGGTGACAGAGTAAGACTCTGCCTCAAACAAACAAACAAACAACAACAACAAAATCCCGAAGTGCTGGCATCACAGGCTTGAGCCACCATGCCCAGCATAAGCATGTCTGTGTCTTAAAAAACGAACAAGGCCGGGCACGGTGGCTCACGAGTGTAATCCCAGCACTTTGGGAGGCTAAGGAGAGTGGATGAGGTCAGGAGATCAAGACCATCCTGGTCAACGTGGTGAAACCCCGACTCTACTAAAAAATACAAAAAACTAGCCAGGTGTGGAGCGTGCCTGTTGTCCCAGCTACTCAGGAGGCTGAGGCAGGAGAACTGCTTGATCCAGGGAGGCAGAGGCTGCAGTGAGCCAAGATCACGCCACTGCTCTCCAGCCTGGGCGACAGAGCATCTGTTCATTGCTAGCACATATAATCAATTTTTCTTTTTTCTTTTTTCTTTTTTTTTTTTTTTGAGACAGTTTTACTCTTGTCACCCAGGCTGGAGTGCAATGGCACAATCTTGGCTCATTGCAACTTCCGCCTCCTGGGTTCAAGCGATTCCCCGGCATCAGACTCCCAAGTAGCTATGATTACAGGTGTGTGACACCATGCCCAGTTAATTTTTGTATTTTTAGTAGAGACGGGGTTTCACCATGTTGGCCAAGCTGTTCTCGAACTCCTGACATCAGGTCATCTGCCTGCCTCAGCCTCCCGAAGTGCTGGGAATACAGGCGAGAGCCATGGCACCCAGCAGAATCAATTAATTTTTCTATGTCGATCTTGTACCTATGACCTTCTGAACTCATTTAGTCCTAGAGTTTTTTTTTTTGTAGATTCTTCAGATTTTCTATGTGGATTTTCATCCTATCAGCTGTAAATTGGGAGTTTTATTTCTTCCTTTCCTTTTATTTCCTTTTCTTGCCTTATTGTGCTGGCTGGGTCTTCCAGTACAATGTTGAATAGGAATGGCGAGACGACACAGCCTTGTCTCGTTCCAATCTCAGGGGAAAGCATCTAGTCTTCCACCATTAAGTATGTTAGCTGTAGGGGTTTCTGTAGATGCTCTTTATCAAGCTGAGGAAGTTACCTTCTATTCCTAGCTTGTTGACAGTTAACATGGAGAAGTGTAGAATTTTGTCAAATTATTTTTTTGCATCCATTGATATCATGTAATTTTTCTTTAGCCTTTGTGAAATATTATAAAAAGCTTGGAAACTTCCCAACAATTTTCTCAGACCTACAGGGCCCTAGGAACTCAGATGCTACTGCCTTTCGAGTCCACCTTGTACCAGTGTGCTCCAGGGAATGTAACTTGAGCCCTACACATGGCCAAAGTAGCCAAATGCAGGAAATGCCACAGTATCAACTGCTGGAGATTTACAATGCCCATTGTCATAGCCAAGCCTCAGAGAAGCCCTGCAGGAGAGTTCTGTTACCTTCAACATAGAGTTTACGGCTGGGCACGGTGGCTCACGCCTGTAATCCCAGCACTCTGGGAGGCAGAGGCGGGCAGATCACAAGGTCAAGAGATCGGGAACATGGTGAAACTCCATCTCTACTAAAAAATACAAAAATTAGCTGGGTGTGGTGGTGCCCGCTTGTGGTCTCAGCTACTCGGGAGGCTGAGGCAGGAGAATTGCTTGAACCTGGGAGGCAGAGGTTGCAGTGAGCCGAGATCGCACCACTGCACTCCAGCCTGGTGCCTGGCAACAGAGCAAGACTCTGTCTCAAAAAAAAAAAAAAAAACTCAACATGGAGTTTACCACATTGATTTGACCATGGAGCTTTTTTGCATAAACGCTGTTAGGGTCTCACCGGACTTTCTCAGAAACACACTTAGAGAACTATTCAACTGACCTTGTCCCCTAATTTGCAGATGATCCAAAGACTGGAAAGAGAAGTGCGTTGACCAAGGCTCTGGTTAGTGGCATCACAGACACAAGGTCGCAGGTCTCCTACTCCAGCCCACTGTTTGGTTCCAGATCACGCTGCTGTGACATGCTAACGAGTCAGCCGACATTCCTCATCACCAATCTGGTTTCTTTCGCGGTTCCTGGGCACTTCCCCACTGAGCCTGGGCCCAAGGGGTGCAGCTCTGCGTAGTTTCAGTGGGGTTGATGGGTGGGCAGTATGTAACACAGGCCTGACCAGTCATGCTGTTCTCACTCCCAAACATCAATAAACAGATCTGGTGTGGGGAAACAACCAGAGTGAGTCTGCTAACACTCGATCACCAGAGGTGATACTAAATTAGAGGAAACTGAGCAAGGGCTATCCGGCGCTACCGCACAGAGAAAAGCAAGGTTGCAGGCCAGGTGCGGCGGCTCACACCTGTAATCCCAGCACTTTGGGAGATCGAAGTGGGAGGATTGCTTGAACCAGGAGTTCAAGACCAGCCTGGGCAGCATAGTGAGACTCCTCATTCCTACTGAAAAAAAAAAAACAAAACAAACAAGTTGTGAAATGAGGGAGACCCTATTTCCTCATGACAGGCCTGAGCCCCCTGATCTGGTCACGACACAAGAACCAACCTTGGGATTTATTTTTATTTATTTTTTGAGATGGAGTCTGCCATCACCTAGGCTGGAGTACGGTGGCTCCATCTCGGCTCACTGCAACCTCTACCTCCCAGATTCAAGCAATTCTCCTACCTCAGCCTCCTGAGTAGCTGGGACCACAGGCTTGTGCCACCACAACTAGCTAATTTTTTTGTATCTTTAGTAGATATGAGTTTCACCATGCTGGATAGGCTGGTCTCGAACCCCTGACCCCAAGTGATCCATCAGCCACGGCCTTTCAAAGTGCTGGGATCACAGGTGTGAGCCATCGGGATTCAAATGACAGGAGACCGAAAAGTGAATTTTCCCTCAAACCAGTTAAATGGAATCCTGTCACTTGCTAACAGAAGCCTGTCTAACTCACATGTAAAGCAGACAGCTTAGAGGTCACCACTGAACCAGCTTGGCAGACCCCTCTGGATGAGGGGGTGTTGGGCTGCCCCACAGTTCACAGCAGAGGGCAATCCCGTCTGCTCCCAGCCTCATCCCCATCCCAGCTCCCACCAAAAAGACACAGGCAGCCAAAGGCAGCGTGGGCGGTCGTTGGTATACATCATACATTTATTAGTGAATATCCCTCTGAAATCAGCAACAATATTAAAAAAAATAATGATTGCACTACCTGGTCAAGCAGAACTAGCAACTTTCATTTTAAAAAAAGTACAAATCTGTTAAAAATTTCAATCAGTATACACATATATATAATACAACATACTAGTTATGTTAAATGCTACAAACCAATGTGAATCCCATGGAATGGAAAAAACCACACATTTAAGCTTTAAGAACCATTATGTTCTCTATATATTAGCATTTTCTCAAATACATACATGGGAAAAATGAGGTAACTGTAAAATGTGCAAGGAACAGGGCCCCCAAAATTACATATATTTCTATATATATATGTAATTTTATATATATAAAACCTTTCTAACACAGAACACAGGCGCTGGGCCCAGCCGGGGCTGGGGGAAGGTGCCCACTGTCATGCCTAGGCCGGAAGTTGGTAAATAAAAGAGTAAACAATGGCAAGCCCCCCCACAGGAAATCATTGGTAACTACAGCAAGGTCGGCGAATCACAAACATCCTAAGTAATTGTTGTAGAAATCTTGTTTTTTAATGATTTTTGAAATGCTGTTTCCCCCCCAGTAGCTGCTTGTTGGAATCACTGCTGCAGCCGACACGCGATCTGTGAGCCTGTTTCCGCCTGCCCCGGGAACCGCAAGGGGTTTGAAAACCTTTTGTTGGGGTCGGACAGGGAGGGGATTGGAGAGGGTGGTTCTGTGTAAAACACGTGGGTTTTCAACACTGCTATAAATATAGAAACGTCACCTGGAGTTATATACAGTAAGACTTTGGGTTCTCCATGGGGGTGGGACCAGGCTGACGGGCCCCACGGCAGGCTGGGGCGGGAGGTGGGAGCCAGGGCCGCTGCGGGGAGAACGAGGGTGGTTGGAGCATCCCTGAGGCAGCAGGCGCCAGGGGCTGCCTGCTAGGATGTGCCGGCCCCACACGCGGTTCGTTCAGGGCAGCAACCCCAGCTGGGTGTAGGGCAGGAAAGGACTAGGACCAGGGAAAGAGGGTGGGAAGCTCAGCCAGACCCTACAGGGGCCTCCTCCAGAGCTTGGAGAGCAGGGATCAGGCTGGGAGACCCCGAGAGATGGGGGTCCATGACCTTCCTGGTCCCGATCCTCCTGGAACTTCCTTGGAGGAGACTTGCCCAGGCAGGTGGGAGACGGGCCCTGGCTAGAGGGAGAAATGCCCTGAAAAGTGTCCGGTCCCGGTGGGCTCAGGGACGTGTGCAGTACAGTGCATGGCAGTTATCAGCTGAGCACAGACCCCCAACCCTGCCCCATGACCGCCGGCACCCAGCCCCGCCCAGCCTGGCGCACGCATGCGTGTGGGCTGGGCAGCGCGCCCGTGCTCGACCCCCTGGGCACTCGGTCCCAGTTGGTCCCTATACCCGCCCCCATTAAACAGAAAGAAAAAAAAATGTCTTAAATATCCACATCCCCAAATCCTACACGCGATTTTGGGCCAAATGAATAAACAAAAACTGCTGCGCCTCACGTTCATGCAAAACCACAGAGAGAGAGATCGGACACGGGTCTGACCGCATCCCTGGGAGGGGCAGCCACCGGGAACACAGGGCTCCCTCTCCCCGCAGGGCACAGGCCCCTCAGGCTACGTTTGCCCCAGCTCAGGGCTAGGCTGGGACACCCTCCAGCCTGAGGGTGGGGCTGGAATGTTGTGCCTGGGTTGAAGGTCCCCTAGGGAGCCAGACTCAGTTCTCACAGCAGCCAACACAGAGCCGGAAGCCTGAGTTCACTGTTTGGGGTCGAGGAGGGAGCATTCAGCCCTGGGGCTCAGGAAATGGCCTTGTGACACCGTCTGTCTATGCACCTGGCAGTGCCACCTGGGCAGAGGGCACACCATTTCAGAGCACGAGACCAGCTGACCCCAGATGGTGCCCTGTCTGCCTATCCTGGGGCCAAGGATCGCCACCAGTCCCACCAGGGGAGCAGATCCCTGGCTCTCAGTGCCAGCAGGAATAGAGGGACCTGAGGGCGCACAGGAGGGAGACCAGATTATGGACACTCAGGCAGCTCCGTGGTGGGCAGACGGGCAGGCAGAATGGGGAGGGAGTCTTTGGAGCTTGGCAAATGCAGGGGCTTATTGCAGGGGCTCCTCACCGGGCTGACCCTGGCACCAGCTCTGGAGATGCAGGCAGGAGTGACAGGGCAGGCCTGGGCCACTCCCTCTCCATCCTCCCTGGGCGCCCCCACCCGAGTTTCCAGAGCTTCAGGCAGGGTTCTCCCGGGCGGCTGTAAGGCCTCACTCAGCCTCTCTGGGCACCTCGGAGGCGTCGGCCCGGCAGATGGGACACGTCCGGTTGGCCTGCGGGAACCGCAGGCATTGACATCAGGCATTGCTCTCACCCACCCCAACATACCACATCTGTGCAGCCACCTGGGAGGACTTGGTCCCCTGAAGCCAGAACTTCCAAGATGATAACAAGGACTAGGAGGGAAACACCCCAGACCTGCCCGTCTCCCTGCCACCGCATGAGGAATACCCAGGAGCCAGCCTGGGCCATGTTACCTTCAACCACTTGTCAACACACTTGGTGTGGAATTCATGGTTGCAGGGGAGGACTCGGAGAAGCTGCCGCACCTCAAAGTCACTGAAGCAGACCACACACCTGCGGGGAGACGTGGAGTGTCACCTCCACACTGAGGGCCACGGGAAGGCTCAGTGAAGTGTGACTCCCCTGAGAGGGGCATCCTGTGGCAGCCAACTGTGTTCAGAGGGGCGGGAGGTGGGGCACGGTACTCACAGCGTCTGCTCTGACTGATGGCTGTCCGGGTTAAAGCGGTACGATGGGAGCTGCTCTATGTCTGCTTTGGTGAGGCCCCGGGGCTTGGCATCTCCCAGCCGCTCAGCCAGGTTCAGGAGGGCCTGCATGTGGGCAGGAGACAGGGTCAGTGGCGCCCAGGGCTGCAGGGCTCCCAAACCCCACCTCCCATCACAGGGCTCCACGGGACCTCATAGTTCTCCATCTCCACGTCATCCACGTCCAGATCCAGGCTGATGGTGGGCCCCATTGCTGTTGGTGACATTGGCAGCATCGAGCTAGAGACAAGGATAGGGGCCAAGGGTCAAGGTCAGGAATAGGTCGCACAGAGCCACTTTCCTGACTTCCTCTTTGCAAACAGCCCAGAGCTCCACGTGGCTCATACTGGGAGACTTTGGTGTTTGGCCTAGGGTGTTGTAGTGGGGCAGGGAGCCCAGCTGGCCTGGCATGACTGTCAGGCTTGGGGGGATGCCAGATGGCTTTGGAGGCCCTGGGGCCCCTGGAGATGTGTTTGGGTCTAACCACTGGAGGTTCCAGGAGAACACGGCATCAGGGACCTGGGGCGGATGTGTGGATACTCACAGGAAGTAGGGCAGGAAGCTGGGGTAGTAGGGTGGTGGGGGTGGTGGTGGGGGTGGCGGGGGCAGTGGCTGCTGCAGGCGGTATCTCTGGGTGCTCAGTCTCCGCGGCATCATGTGAGAATACGGCTGTGAGAGGGGCAAGGTGCAGGTCAGCCCAGGGAATCTGCCTCCCACCCGCCCCGGAGCCCAGGTGCAGGTAAGCCTGGTAGGCCTGCCTCCCAGCAACCCTGGAGCCCAGATGGGGGTCAGGGTGGCACTCACCACACCAAAGGACAGCTCCTGGTGCAGTGGATCGTGGGGCAGGTAGTGCAGGGGCACTGACGGAGACAGGGCTGGGCCAGGGGCAGAGGTGGAGTAGGTGAAGCTACCCAGGGAGTGCTGGTCCCCACGCAGGTCCACGTCGTTGTCGAGCCGCTGTAGGGGCTGAAAGAGGTGGGGCCAGGTCAGCAAGTCAGTGAGACAAGGCTGTCCCTGCCAGCCTCCCCCCCATGCTATCCCCCTCCAGCACCAGACCCACGCCCAGACTCACCATCCGCGGGTGCTGGGTCTGCAGAGACACAAACTGCCCCAGGGGCGCCATGTGGGTGGGCTGGGGGGGTGGGGCCGGTGGTGGGGGGTGCAGGATGTAGTGGTCACTGGAGATGAGGTGGGGGTAGGCCTGATAGGGCACAGGCAGCTGCTGCATGGTGCACGCCTGGATAAGCTGCTGACAGAAGGGGTGGGGGGCTGAGAACGTTCTCCTGGGCTCTGGGCCAGGCCTATACCATGCCACCCAGCAAAAGGCCCCCAGTGGGCACACACCCAGCAGCTCCAGGGTCTGCACAAGAAACCTTGCGGAAGGCCTATCCCTGTCCTAGGCCACCCAGGCAAGAAACTCTACTCTTAAGGCCCATAGCCTCAACTCCTCTGCCAACTACCTCTGCCAAGCTGTAAGGCAGGTACAGGGGTGCTGGAAGGTCTCTGAACCCTGAAACGCTCTATTACCAAATGTGAACCCATGTGTACGCTTTCCTGGGGAGGCCAGGCAGGCGCTCCGACAGCCTAGATGGCTGGATAGCTCAGTCCAGTTCAGGGCTGCCCTAGGCCTGTTGAGCCGCGGGCCTGCGACTGGGGCTTGCAGCTGTTGGAGTAGGAGCTGGAAATACTCACTCACCGGGGGCGGGAGGCAGCAGAGGGGGTAGTGCTGCCCGCTGAACATCACGGAGCATGCTGGGAGCTGCTGGGCACTGCAGCCAGGGATGTGTTGGCCTGTAGGCAAGGGGAAGCCTTGGGTTGTCACTGTGGTGACTGTGTAGGACAGAGGGACGGGTCCCTGGTGCACCTGTGGGTAGAGAGAATGCCGGGAAAGTGTGAGAAGGAAGCTGGCCAAGAGGGCTGCTCTCAGGAGAAACCGTCCTGCCAGGTCTAGCTGCCGGCTCCCTTCCCTTCTCCACTGGGGTCTACCTCAGTGCAGAGCAGACTGCACCCCTACCCCCAGGTCCCCAGGGCAGAGAGGGCCCTGTGGAAATCTAGCTCTGCTGGTCATTCAGTGGGCCCTCTCCCTGGGCCTCAGTTTACCTACCTGTAAAATGGGGCTAATGATGCCTCCCTGGAATGTGAAATGAAGCAAGCAAGGTGAAATCAAGGCCTTGCTGCCTGTTTCTCAGACTGGCTCGAAGGGCTAGGGGCACAGCAGGTGGGGTTCTGCCTACCTGCTCGTGGAGATCAACCATGAACGGGCTCTGCTGGGTGGCTGGGTGCAGCATTCGGGGGCTCCCACCGGCAGGAGCCGAGGCTCGGCGCTCCTCTACAGGGAGGTGTGGAGGTCGGGATGGCGGCTGCTGGGAGGGTAAGCGCTCATCCCGGGCAGGCGGGCTGGCCAGGGGGCCCTCGAAGCTGGGGCTGCACCACAGAGAGGAGGCCCCGCTAGGACTGAGGGGGACCACTCATGCACAGAAGAGGGAGAGAAGCCAGGGTGACTCCCCCACAGGGAAGGGAGACAGCTCAGGGCCCTGCGCCCCGTCCCTCAAGGCCCTCGTGCCCCAGCACCAGGACTGGGAGGCTCCTTCCTACCTTCCCCAGAGCTGGCCTGGGGTGCTGCCGGGTCCCGTAGAGAATCGCCGGTGACCCGCGGGAGCAGAGGGTGGCCACCTAGTCACTGCCAGAGCCCATGGTCGCATCAGGGGGGCAGGGGGGTGGAGGGGCTGGGCCGGGACTCACAACCCTAGGAGGCAAGAGACAAGGAAACTGAGGCACCTGGCCAAGATGGTGAAACCCCATTTCTACTAAAAATACAAAAAACAGTCAGGTGTGGTGGCGGACACCCGTAATCCCATCTACTTGGGAGGCTGAGGCAAGGGAATCACAATAACCTGGGAGGCGGAAATTGCAGTGAGCTGAGATCATGCTACTGCACTCTAGCCTGGCAACAGAGCAAGACTCTGTCTCAAAAAAAAAAAGAAAAAAAGAAACTGAGGCACCAAGGAGTCCAGGCGCTTGCGCCATGGGGGTCAGAACCAAACCTCTGCAGTGTGACGCCAGAGACCAGTGGTGTTCAGCCATACCCCTCCTCTGAGCCCTGGGGTCCAGTGCTGACACACCAGGACAGCTCAGCCTGCCGGCGTCCAGGCCTCACCCTCCTGCTGTGTGAAATGGGACCCAGTTCCCCTCAGTTGCAGGGCTCAGGGAGCTGGCCAGTGTGCTTCCAGGCTCCTGGTAGGCTCCTGCTGGGCCGGGTCTCAGGGCACCCTGTCTTGGAAAGGGGCTTAGGGTGGGACCTTCTTCTGCCTTACACCAGGGGCTACAATTTGGCCTCCAGGAGGCAGCTGGGGATTCCTGTGGAGGCTCCAGCATCCTCTCTTCTCTCTGGTTGGCTACAGCAGGGATTCCAAACAGGCCTGGGACCCAGTTCTCCTCTTACTAGCGCCAGGCAAGAGGTTCTATCCTGCCCCTGCCCTCGGGGGCTTCTAGTCCAAGTCAACACACTATTCCTTTTTCCCTTAACCTGCTCCCACTATGCCTGTCCAAGTGTGACTCCATCTACCTTTCAAGGAAGGTATAGCCCGCCCACTTTACAGAGGAGGAAAGTGAGGCTCAGCAAGAAGGAACTTGCCCAAAGCCCCAAGGCAAGTGTCAAAACCTGGAGGTGGGCCAAAGACAAGCCTCTCCCTGTCCTCTGCTGCTGATGGAGAGGACGGGCCCCAGGCTGCACGGGAGGCAATGATGGAAGCTGGCCTGGGGAGACTGTGGAGTCTGGCATACAGCCAGGCCCTTGCTCTAGGGGGCCCAACCCAGCCCTCAAAGTGGGATGTGGGGCCTGCTGAGGAAAAAGGGAAGCAAGAACCCGAGAGAGGGAGTTAAATAGGAATGGGCTGGGGCAGCGTCTCCTGCCTCCAGTCAGAGCCAAGGGTCCAGGTAGGGAATGTCGAGGGACCTGGCTCAAACTCAGGGTTCCAGTCAACTCAAAACTGGGACGACGCCCTGGCAGGAAAAGCTCTAGAACCTGTCAGGCCCTGCAAAGCTGAAGGGTGCATCCAACATGACCAGCTCTTTGTTGTTCCTGCCACAAGGAGGCCCCTTCCACCCCTTCCCCATCTAACAAAACTCCTATGCGGCCTCGATACTCAGCTTTCAATGTCACCTCCCTGCAGGCACAGCCAGGGAGCCAGTGTACTGTCAGCTCAACACCTAGTTCCTTCCTGCCAACAGCGGCAAGAACCATTTCCTCTGTGCTGCTCTGCACAAGCTTGGGCCCTACTTCTCAAAAGAAGCCTGCATGGGTGATGCCACCCGGCCAGCAGAGGGTGTGGGCAGGGCCAGGACCACCCGCGTCCAGCTCAGGGAAGGCCTAATGTGATACATGTGCACGGAACAGAGCCAATCACACAGGTCCAAGCCCACGCAGTCTGGCAGCCATAACTTTAATGCCAACGATTAAAAACTGGGAGATGACCAAAAAACCTGGCTTCTCATGGCAAATCCGGTCCCATTTGTTTCTGCCTGGCCCCCTCACTGCGAACAAGAGCTTTCTCTCCAGGTCATCTAGGACCATCCTCTGCCTGCCCGCCACAGGGGACTGGGTTTGTGACCCCTGGCACGGGCCAAGTGCACATCCTAACATGCATGTCTACACACAGAGCCTCTCTAATTCCTGCCAACAAACCAGTCAAGCAAACAACGGCCAAGGGAGGCTCAGGAAATCCCCAAGTAACTGAAACAGCAGATGCCTGGCCCATCCCAGGCCTCCTGGACCAGACTCTTTGGAGGGTTGGGGATCAAGGGCACCTAGATTTTTATCAAATTCCCCAGAAGTTGCCATAGCACAGCTAGGTTTGGGAGTCTCTGCCCTAGCTAACCTCAGAGTCTGGGATCTCACAGTTCTGCTGGTGAGGAACAGTCACCGCAATAACCATGCTGTTTCCCCCATGCCAACTTGGTGAGTCCTCCCAGCAACCCCGGGAGGTCAGGACACCGAGGCTCACAGAGGTGAGGTCCAAGGCCAGTCAGCTGGAATTGTGTGCACAGGGGACCTACGCAGTCTGGCCGTAAAGCACCCATGATGAGCCACCAAGCCAGCAGCCCTGACTGCTCCTCTTGTGCCAGGATGTCTTCTGACGGCTGAGCAGTGCCAGGCCCAAGGCACTCCCACAGAGGCCCAAGCCTGTGGGTGTTTGCTCTGGGGCCAGCCCCCTACCAAGGCACCCACTCCTCAGGGCAGGGAAGGGGTAAGAAGCTGTGAAAGCAAACCAGAAGACAGAAGGGCCTCCAGCTGCGGGTGACAGCATCAGCTCTCACAGACTCACACATGACACTGACATCTAGCTAGATTCTTGGCTACAGGCAGTGGGCAAGGGCTTCCCCTCCTGAGCCTCAGTATCTTCATCTGTAAAATGGGAACAGCCCAATAACTACCTCCCAGTTTACCATCAAGGACTGCAGAAGCAACCCGTAAAGTCTTACTTAGCTTGGATGTAAATGATCATTATTAGAGAATACGACAAGCTGACCTCCATTCCCAACCTCAAGCAGAGCCTGAAGGGTGCCACTTCCAGGCAGCAGGCAGATATGCTACTCTAGGGGAATACCTCAGCTGGGAAGAGCAGCTCCTGGTTCTTTAAGCCCTGCCAGGAACAGGGGTGGCATAGAAAGGTTACAGCCACTTCACAGCTGAGAAAACTGAGGCCAAGAGAAAGGAAATAAGTTGCTCTAGGCCACAAAGTCAGAGAGAACAATATTGGTCCTGGTTGGGCCCCTAGGCCCAAAATCCCCCAACCCATAACTCCTTGTGGTATAAATAGTTGGAGGAAATCACCTAATCGCGAGTCTCCAAGCGATTCAGGAGGCTGGGAGAGCACTCTCTTTCAGGCACCCATCATTAGCTCTGTGGTGCAGAGAAGCAAGCATGGCCCAGAGTTGGAGCTAGCAACTTGCTCAAGGTCAAACAGCAAGGGTGGCCAGGTGGCCTCTCCTAACAACTGCTCAGTCCACATCTCTGTGCTGTGCTGTCACCGAGGTCTGTGTGAACCGGTCTTGAGAGTCCGTTGCTGAGCCCTATCCAGCCAGAGGCATGCAATGCATTTTGCAGTTAACACTCTCCCACCACCCACCCACGAGAGGCAGCCAACACCTGAGGTCCAGTGCCCCAAGCACCTACCCTGACCTTGGTCTAAGGGCCCTAGGGATTTGTTAGCAGGAAGAGGCACTCCCTTTTGCCGATGAAAACAAAGTCAAACCTTAGGGGAATGAGTAGACTCAGGCAGGAAGAAGAGCCCCCCCTTCCGACTCCCCCCCCCAAACAAGCAGGGTCTGGTGCCTGGGGGCCACTGAGAGCCGGACCACTAGAGAAGAGAAGACTCCCTGGATGACCTTGGTCAAGGAAATCCCTTTGCTTCTGAGAGCCTCAGTTGGCACGGCTGTAAAATGGGGGTGGAAACCTTTCCTTCCCAGAGCGCCCAAATAAAACCAGAAGAGTCAAGAGGAAACCAGGTTGTCACATTAGTGGGGGAGGAAAACAGTGTCTCTGGGGAAGGGGGGCGCTCCCCAACGAGGGCCAAGCGCTTGTTATGGGGCTCTGGGAACCTTACCCAGCCAGCCCTCCCCAGGGATGGTACTGGGGGCCGAGGCGCGGACACTTGCCCCGAGAGGGGCCTTTCTCGTCCACCTCCCACGCTTTTGTGCCGCTCTCGGAGGGACACCGGGGGCGGGAGGCAAGACTGCAGCGCCTGGGCCGGAGCGCTGTGACTTTAAGAGCCGAGGATCCCGGACCATGTGCTCGGCGTGAGACAAAAGCAACAACAAAGGAAGTGGCGGCCGCAGGGGGAGGGGGGCGGCTCCTTCCTCTCCAACCGCAGCGCTCACCCTCAGGAGAGAGGAGACCCGGCCCGGCCGCTGGGGGCCCTGGGGGGAGGGGCGGGGGGGTCCCTGATCCCTGAGATCTCGCTGACCGCCCGTGATTAACCCCTGCAGAGCCAGCTAGATCACTGCCCCCATTCCCAGGGGAGGGGAACCGGAGGTCCAGGGGTGAGGGAACAGGGAGTTGGGGTCCCTGGCCCCGACTCACCTTTGGCCGCCCGGCCACACGTTGACTCCTTTGTTTCCGATCTATGACGGCCAAACTGGGCAGGGGGCGCGGGGGGGGTGGCGGCTGCCTGGACCCTTTAATAGCTCCCGCCCTGCGGAACAATGTGCTGTCCTCCCCACCCCCGGGTCCGGGGGTAGCCCGGCTTCTTCCCGGGCCTCTTTGTTGTCCGCCCGACGGCGTCTGCCTTGCGAGGCCCACCCGCGGTCAGTCTCTCTTGGCCCAGGCCCTTAGGGAGCGGGAGGCGGCGCAGGACGCAGCTGGGTCTGCGCGGCTGCCGGCGGCTGGCCCTTTAAGAACTGTCCGCGGCGGCAGCGGAATGTAACAAACCCCACATTTAATTCACAACATTCGCAGCGGCGGGGTCGCGCGCCGCGCGGGAGGGGGCTCGTGGGGGCGCGCTGGGAGGCTCAGGCAAACCGTAGCCTCCTGGAAGCCCGCGTGGCCCCGCCCCGCACCGGGAGCTCCGCCCAGAGAGCCAACCACTCGCCGCGACCAGGCACGTGACCACTGGACCGCCATCTTGAAAGATTTTTTTTAACCTCCTCCTCGCCCACAGCTTCGCACTTAAAGTGACCGCAGCTGTAGTCAAAGCAAGGGGCGGGGCCCGATGGCCTGATATAAAGATGGGGAGACTCCAGGGTGGGCAAAACCGATCCGCTGCAACTCGAACTTGCTATGCAAACTCGCGAACTACTCGCGCCTCTGAGGCTGTTTCCCTGCCGAAGAAATGGGTCCCGCCAGGAGAACCGTCAGTACAGACTTACAGTGTCATGGTCCCCTCGTCGGGAATAGGGTGCCGCCTGGGATTCTGAAATGCAATGGGTCTGACCTCTGAAGGGACGAAAGCGGCCTCAAGCAGGCCCAAGTGGTTAGGCTGGATTTAACGGCCCTGGGCCGGCCACCTTTCCGGAGATGACGTCATCCCCAAGAGCTGCAGCACCGCGATGACATCATGGCACTGCCGCCCCACATCTCCTTGTTTATACTACGCGGCGTCTTTAAAAAGCTGGGACGGCCCAGGTTGCCCGACAGACCAATGGTGGGCCACCCATGCAAACGAGCTAACGTCTGCGGGGCAGGGACATTGGCCCTGCTCGGGCTGACGTCACAGAGACATTTAACCGCCCCGCCCTCAGCGTGGCGGCGGAGGAAGAGGGGCGGGGAACGGATTGGAGTTTACCGCAGAACTGCTGGCCAGAGTTTGGTGTCCCCGCGGAGACCTCCCTGCCCAGGGAAACTGAGAAGTAAGCCCAGTGCAGCCTCTATACTTTAGTTTTCTACTCCTTTCAGTAGCTATGAGACGGAGAGATTACTATAGCCAGTTCATTTCACAGATGGGGAAAGTGAGGGCCTTCCCTCATTCGAGATCATACAGCTAGAAGTGTGGCGGAGCAGGAATTTGAACCCAATCCAAAGCTGAGCCTCGTTCTCCTTTGCCTCGATGCCCACCCACCCGGGCAAACTTTATACAAAATGGGATATTACCTCCATCACAATTATATAAGCAAAAATTCAGTAATCCCTTAAATATCCAAGAACAGGTCGAACAAATTATATTGGGTGCATGCATATAATCAATAACGACTTTGGGCAGTTACCACAAAGAGGCGGCTGAAGGTCACATGGGACTACCTCCAAGACAGCCATAAACAAGGCACCAATGCAAAGTGTTAACATCTGTTAACCTGTGTGGTGGGGCCATGGGGCCGGGGGATCCCAAATTTTAAATAAAAATTGAAACCAAGATGCTGAACAGGAGTAACAGTATGTATCAGGTTTTTTTTAATTGGACATATACCATATCTGCATATAATATTTCTAGAAGGGTATACAGGAAACTGATTAACAATTGTTGTCCTTAGAGAGAACTGGAAGGGAGGAGTGGATCAGGAAGATAAACTATTGTATATGATATTGTACATCTCTTTTTTTAAAAACTGTGCATTATAACCTACTGAAATTTTTAAAGAAAATTATTATAAAGACTATGTCTTAAGTCTTTTAAGCCAGAAAAACGTTTGTTCCCTTAGAATCAGAAATTCCCTTTAAGCTTGGGGAACAGACATGTTTATGGCAATGTTTATACCAGCAACAATCAGTATCACTCTGCAACACAATGACTGAAGATGGAACCGAGCCGGCTGTTTGCAGATCTCTAAGCAACACAAGACCAAGTTCATGATGCAGTGCTATCGATGTTACCCGGAATGCCAAACTCTATCCATCACAATTAAAACTTAACGTGTGCGGATATACCAGGTTATGTATTTAACTAGCTCCTTATCATCAACTGTTCTTTCACCACCAGTGTCTCCTTCAATCTTTTGTTTTCCCCACCACATAAAAGCAATTTGAAAATCCTTCCCAAGGCTGGGCGAGGTGGCTCAAGCCTGTAATCCTAGCACTTTGGGAGGCCGAGGTGGATGAATCACAAGGTCAGGAGTTCCAGACCAGCCTGACCAACATGGTGAAACCCCATCCCTACTAAAAATACAAAAATTAGCCAGGTGCATGCCTGTAATCCCAGCTACTCAGGAGGCTGAGGTGGGAGAATCTCTTGAACCCAGGAGGTAGAGGTTGCAGTGAGTCGAGATCAGGCCATTGCACTCCAGCCTGGGCAACAGAGAGAGATTCTATTTCCAAAAAATAAAAAAATAAACTAAAAAACCTACATATTTGTTAGATTACTGCCTGCCTGCCCTTATGGATAGGGCCTACAGTGGCTCCCTACTGCCAACTGCATGGAAACTTGATGTTGGGGCAAACTTTTCAGGCTTGCCTCTCCCCAGTCCCTCCTCTCACACCATGCTGGTGCTTCCTCTAGCCTTCTCTCCCTGCCACTTTCCTGCCTTTGCTCAGGCTAGACCGCCTGCCTGGAATGCCCTCTGTTTTCCTTTCAGGCAATCTGTTCTGCTTTTCTGCCATTTGAGGCTCTGTTCCTATCTCACCTCTTACAGGAAGCTGTTTGTGACATCTCCAGCTGTGCTGAAACCCCCATTTTTGAACGCAGAGCTAGATGTACCCCAGCCTTCACCTCGTGCCATTTAATTTGCACATAGTCCTGTCACAACTGCTGTGTATCTCACTAATTCCCCTCCTGGCTGAAGGGGTTTGGCGTTTTTAAGTGCACACGTGTCCAGCCTTCACTGGCACATACAGGCACCCCAGCCTCATTTTACAGATGAGGATTTGAGGCTCGAAGAGGTGAAGTGACTTGCCACACAGACCACCTTTACCATCCCCACCTTAGGAAAGTGACCCTCCAGCCACAATCTAATCCCGTACTTTTAAGCCACCAAGCCTCTGACTGTGGCATTCTCTCTGTTTAATATGTCCTCAGTATCCGCTACTCACCTGGGCAAAATCCTGCTTACGCTTTGGGGCTAGCTCAAAGACCACCCCATTGGAGCCTTCCCTGCCCTGCCGGCTTGCTCTGGCTTCCTCAGTCCAGTAGGATTATCATCACGTTGCATCATGAGAGCAGAAGGCCATCTCCATGTGACTGCTCCCCCTGCTCCCAACAGGGCCCACAACACCAAGTCCAGGGCCTGGCTCACACTGGGTGGTGGATGCCCAGGGACGGGGCTCTGGGTTTGCCCCTTGTTCTGCAGGACCAGGAAACCACTGCCCTGTCTTGGCCCCAGGAAACTCTCAGTAAATCCCCAGTCTCTTGAGTTTCCCTCCAGCGCCAGAGGTCAATAACACATCTCCCCATAACCTATGTGGGTGGAAGTGAAATCACCCTGTTGTGGGGACGTGGCCTGCACACCTGCTTTACTCGCCGTGTTCTCCCCACACCCCAAGCCCTTGAAGGCAGGTGTTGTTTACTTTCATCAAGAGGAAAGGGGTTCAGAGCCATGGAGGGGCCACCCCTCGCCGCAGAGCCCAGAATTGTGGCCCTGAGGGCCCCGGAAACCACAGGTGGGAGTAGCCCACCTCTGCTTTGGCATCTACTGTGAGTTCTATGGGGAAATGGGGATCTTAGGGTCTTCCACAAGCTCTGGGCAAGTCCTATCCTGATCCTCTCCTCACCATGATCTAAGAGCTGGCTACCAGCATTGGCCCCATTTTACAGCTGAGGTGAGAGGTCACAGGACTCACCTGGTGTCATGCAGCCATCAAGGGGCAAACCTGGGATCTCATTCTAATCTCACATTAAGTGTTGTTTGTTTAGTACGAATGCCCACAGAGGTCCCCATGGCTGCTGAAGAACCAAAAGCACATGTTCCCAGGGAGAGACCACAGAGGCTCAGGGACTAGGGGATGGCTCCAGATCAGAGTGGATGGGAACCAGAGAGGGCTTCCAATTTTGATCCTTCCAGCACGAAGCACTTGATGCTACATTCTGGCTTCCTCCCCCAGGCCTCCTCTGCAGAGGGGAGGGGCTTGGGCAGGCTGAGGCAGGAAGAGGAGGGCGTGGCCCTGTTTCCTGCTGGGGCCCTGCCCAGCCAGGGTTCCCACCCCTACCCCGGAGCCGGGATAACCGGCTGCCTCTCTCCCTCAGAGTCAGAAAGTACCCCACTTCTTTCTTACAAGGCCCTCAAACCTCCCCACGAAGAGGCAGGGCCCAGTACCCTTCCCAGGATGGAGCTTGCGGGACACAGAGACTAGGGTACCAGCCAGGGACACAGCACAGTCTGGCGGAGCCAGCTCAGGGCTCACACCTCCCAGATACCAGAGCATCAGACCAGAGCCCAGAGCCTCACACACCAGGGAGGGAGCAGACAAGGCCCTGCTAGGCCTCTCCACTCAGGGCTGGCCTCAACACCCCTGAGCCTCGAGCTCTGGCTCCCATAAGTGGCTGTGTGTGCAGATGGCAGCGAGGGCAGGGCATCTGCAGAGGTGCTCCACGCCCGGGGCTCACGCTTGCAGCATTCGGGCTCGTTTTGTGACCCTGGATAAGTTATATGGCTCCTCTCCTCCTCAGTCTCTCGTCTGTAAAATCAGGTGGACGATAATAACTAGGGCAGAGGACGTTTCCTGAGCACCTGGGCTGTGCCCAGAGCAGGTGTTCATCTCCCATAGGCCACCGAGGGTAAAGGGCTACACTGAGGGGCGAGACAGAGCCCCTGACTCCGGCCCGCCCTACCTCTGGCTAGCCTGTGACGTCGGGGAGGTCAGTAATGTCTGTGAGGCTGTCCAGGTGTGAAGCGGGGTCACAGCATCTTCCTCTGTGGGTCAACAGTGGCTCTCAGTGTGTGTGCCGGTGGGCGGTACCTGCCGACTTTCCGAGTCTGGGTCCGCATTTAGAGGTGTGCGCTTTGTGGGTGTGGCGTGGGGGCGTTCCCCTTTCTGACTCCTCCTCCCCACCCTGCACCTCTCATACTGGAACCCCTAGATTCTGCAAACGGAGCAGGAACCGTCACCACATTGTTCAGAGATGAAAAATCGAGAGATGCAGGAGAACGGTCCCTGGAAGACCCAGGAAGACAAGTCTACCCCCACTGTCCCTCCATCTTACTCCTTCTCTCCCCCTCACTTCCCAGCCCGTGGCACCAGCCAGACTCCAGTTTAGTGGCTTTCAAGCAACGGAAGCTGTGTGACCTTGGGCAAGACACGGACCCTCTCCAGACCCTGCGGCGTTCCGACATCCAGAATGCAGTAAGGACGGCCCTGGGGTGCAGCGGTCTGTTCCCCAGACCTGTGGCCGCTCCAGGGCAGGGCTCAGGCCGCTCTGGCTCCCCAGCAGCTGGCACAGGGGGCGTCGGGGAAATGTTTAGGACGGACATGGCGAGACCAAAGAACTGCAGCGCGTCTCCGGCTCGCGGTCCCGGACCGCCTGGGTCCAGCCGCAGCCTGGACCCGCCGGAGTGGCGGTCAGGACGTGCGCTGGGCGCAGGGCACGCGGGGGCTCTGAGTTCCCCGGGGTTCCCCGAGCTGGGGCGTTTGGACCTAGCGGACCGGGAGAAGGGCGGCGCGGCCCCTGCTGCCGGGCCCTGGACTGCGAGTTTCCGCCGTGCGGGCGCCGGCAGAGGCCTGGCGGGAAGCCCCCGCGCGCGCTCCTCCGCCGGCCCGCGGCCGCCCCCTACCGCCGCGTGCTTGCCGGCCCCGCGCCCGGGGCGCTAGGCGCAGGGTCCGGGCCGGGCGTTACCTGGGGCCGCGGCGGGGCTCCACCCGCACCTGGCGGCCGGCGCGTCGCTCCCGCTGCAGCCCGGGCTCCCGGTGCGGCTGAGGCCCGCGCGCCGCCTGCCGCGGCCCCTCTCCGGCCCAGTGCAGGGGAATCGTCCGCGGACCTCAACACCCCGGCGCGCGGGGCCAACGCCGGCTGCGCAGCTTCCAGGACCCCCGCCCCGGCCCCTCGCGAATGGAGCTGCCTGGACCGCACCACGCGTGCGGGAGCGCGGGTGGCGCGGGCGGGGCGGAGCCTCTTTCGGCCGCGCCCACCCAGCGTCAGGCGGCTAAGGGTGCGTAAGGGCGCGGCGCCTGGGGCTTGGCAGCCTCCGTGACCTTGGAGGAGTGACTCCGTTGCCTCGTCTGTGAAACAGGCGAGGAACCACTACGACCCCGTGGTCGTTCAGAGAATCTTCGCCCCCTGGAGAGTGTGTCCCCTCCCCCAGTCCCTGTGGGCGCGGAGGTAGATAATAGAAAGCCGCTCTGGGTCAGCAGATCTTGGTTCCCCACTTTGGGCCATTCTCTGAGCCTCAGTTTTCAAGTCTGCGGAATGGAAGCCTTCTTCAGGTGGAGGATGAGAGACTCCAGTGACAGAAGACAAGGCGGCCGGCCGAGACTTCGGGAGGAATTACGCTCCTGGCAACCCGCGTGTCCCCATCGCTGGAGCCAACATGGACCAGGGCGTGGCCGGCATCTGCTCGGGCCGCGGGTCCCAGCCCCGGAGGGGAGCCCCACCGCCCCTCCTCCCTGGGCGCATTAGGGCAGCGAGGACTGCACCCGCGGCGGGCCGCGCTCTAGCAGGCTTGCAGGTGGTTGTAGTCCCTGCAGACCGCGCCTCCTGGAGCTGGCCAACCTGGTCGTCATGTCAGCCCAGGTTTAGCTCCTCTGCGGAGGGCTGATTGACAGTGGAACGGCTGCCTCCCGGGCTAGTTTTTAAAGCTGCCATTTGCTGGCAGAACAGGAAGGCTTTAGAGGGAATGAATGCCCTGGAAGGGGGCCCTAGGGTGGGGAGAAGTTGGTCTCATGGGTCCCCAAGGTCGTTCGTTCTTTCTTTTTCTTTCTTTCTTTCCTTTTTTTTTTGACAGAGTATCCCTCTGACGCCCAGGCTGAAGTGCATTGGCGCGATCTTGGCTCACTGCAACCTCTGCCTCCCAGGTGCAAGCGATTCTCCTGCCTCAGCCTCCCGAGTAGCTGGGATTACAGGCGCCCGCCACCACGCCCGGCTAATTTTTTGTATTTTTAGTAGAAACGGGGTTTCACTGTGTTAGCCAGGATGGTCTCGATCTCCTGACCTCGTGTTCTGCCCGCCTCTGCCTCCCAAAGTGTTGGGATTATAGGCATGAGCCACTGCACCCAGCCCCAAGTTTTTTCTAGGGTGGGAGGCTGTGAGTCTGTTTCGTCATGGGGATATTCTTGGGCTGGTTTCTTTGTAAGAGCAATGAAGGGACCTTGTACCCTGCAAAGTGCAACTTCTAGAGATGATTGGGAAGTTGAGGGATTGAATGCATTCACACCAAAGAGCCACCCTCAGCCCAGACTCTCCAGGTCACCTCTGAGGCTGTGCACTAGGTGGCGGTCAGAGGTGTTACAGGTAAAGAAATGGTGGCTCAGAGGCAAGGAGAGACTTGCCCCACTCTGGGGCAAGCTAGCACTTGATTTCAACTTGATAAATTTCTGAATATGTAGTGGGTGCACGCAGCAAAGACAGACTATGAGAAGTTTTCCTTTCCTTTTTTTTATAGGGGGGAATGGAGTCTCACTCTGTTGCCCAGGCAGGAGTACAGTGACATGATCAAGGTTAACTGCAAACTCCCCACCCCCTGCCAGCCAGGTTCAAGCAATTCTTGTGCCTCAGGCTCCCGAGTAGCTTGGACTACAGGTGCGTGCTATCACGCTGGTCTAAGTTTTGTATTTTTTTTTTTTTTATTGTACTTTAAGTTCTGGGATACATGTGCAGAACATGCAGGTTTGTTACATAGGTATACAAGTAGTTGGCTGCTTTCATCACCCCGTCATCTACATTAGGTATTTCTCCTAATGCTATCCCTACCCTATCCCCCCACCCAAGTTTTGTATTTTAGTAGAGATGGGGTTTCATCATATTTCATGTTTCACCATGTTGGCCAGGCTGGTCTTAGACTCCTGGCCTCAAGTGATCCACCTGCTTTGGCCTCCAAAAAGTGCTGGGATTACAGTTGTAATCCCAGCCACTGTGCCCTGCCAAGAAGTTTTTCTGATAAAAAATGTTTTAAGGCACACACTTCAGACAGTGCCTGTGAAGGAACCCTGATGTGTTTCCAAACTATTACCTTGTGTACATTACCCCATTACTTACCCTGTAGTAAGTGCTGTCATGCATTACACCATTAATCCTTAGATCAGGCCTATAAGGTGGAATTTGCATTATGCTCATTTTACACAAGGACACCAAGAGTGTGGGAGATGATGTGCCTTGCCCAAGCCCCCAGCAGATAAGTGGTTGGGGGGATTAGGACCCAGGTCTCCTGAGTCCATATCCTGGGCTGTTAGCCCCACTCTGCCTGGCTGCCTGCTGCTACATGAAGCCAACTCTGGACATGGATGTGGATCATCACAGCCCAGATCCCCGTGTGCTTCCCAGGCTGCCTTGTGACAGGGGGATGGTGCCCCTTGAGATGGGCAGGGTACCATCTGGCCATACCTGCCTCATCCTGATGGGTCCAAAGGTCTGGGCAGGCCAGGACACACTTCTAGCTGTCAGAGCAGTGACTCAGAGCTGTCTGCCTCAACCATAAGAGCAGGGACGGAGGGCAGGGGCTTGGGTTGGGGTCTGCCCTATTTGGGGCACAGCAGAGCAACCAGGATAACTTCCATGGTCTGAGGCAGAGTGGGAGCCTGGAGCCTTGGGTGGGGTCACCTGCCTCTCCTCTTATCAGTTAAGCCACCAATGATGACTCGTGCCTACTTCCTTCAGAGAGGAAGCTGATGGCTAAGGCAGGAAGTCAGGGGCAAGAACCGTTGCACAGATATGTGCTAATATCCCGGTTCTGCCACTTTCTGTCATTTTGGGTGGTGATCTAACCTGTCCAAGTGTCTATTTTCCCATCCGTAATAGGGAAAAAAAAATCATCCGTGGAGTTATTGGCAGGATTAAATGAGGTGATATTAGTAATAATAACACAGTCATCATGGTCACCATTATGCCACCACAAAAACCAACATTCACGGAGACCTTACTATGTTGGGCACTATGCCCAGGGCTTTCAATGCATGACTTCATTACATCCTCACCATTGCCTTCCCTGGTGGGCGTCATCTATTATCCGAAATTTACAGATAAGGAAACAGGCTTAGAGAGGTGATGTAACTTGTCCCACCAAAATTGAACCCATTCATGGGTATACAGTAGATAAAAGATAAAATAAAAAATTGAACCCAACAGTCTGACCCCGAGCCTGGTCTGTTAACCCCTGTATTGTAATAGTCACCTCACATGCTGCTCAGCCTCTGCAGCATCCTATCCTCAGAAACGCTTCTCAGAAAGAAGAAAAGCCTCTTGGGTAGCAAAACTCAGAACGGCATCATAGCTCCCAGAGCCTGGCTATATGCACATTTTCTTTTCTTTTTTTTTTTTTTTTGAGTTGGAGTCTTGCTCTGTCGTCCAGGCTAGAGTAGTCTCTTGACTCGGCTCACTGCAACCTTGGCCTCTGGGTTCAAGCAATTCTCCTGCCTCAGCCTTCCAAGTAGCTGGGATTACAGGTGCCTGCCACCACACCTAGCTAATTTTTGTGTTTTTAGTAGAGACAGGGTTTCACCATCTTGGCCAGGCTGGTCTCGAACTCCTGATCTTGTGATCTGCCCGCCTCAGCTTCCCAAAGTGCTGGGATTACAAGCACAAGCCACCGTGCCTGGCCTATGCAAATGTTTTAAAATGGATGGATGCTGGACTTAATGGATCTTAATTTCCTTTTTGTTTTGCCTGCTGGGAAGCTCAGAACCTGATCCATGACCCACCTCTACAATTACCCAGAACTTCAAGGCATATATATATATATATATAATTTGTTTATTTTTTGAGGGACAAGGTCTCATTATGTTGTCTAGGCTGGAGTGCAATGGCTATTCATAGGTGCAGTCTCACTACTGATCAGCACCTGAGTTTTGACCTGCTCTGTTTCTGACCTGGGCTGGTTCACCCCTTCTGAGGCCACCTGGTGGTCTTCTGCTCCCGAGGGTTCACTGCATTACTGCTGAATTTAGTGTGGACACCCTATCACATCGTGCACTAAAGCACAGAAACCCTGGCCTCAAGCCATTCAGCTTCAGCCTCCCAAGTAGCTGGGACTACATGTGCACACCACTGCACCCAGCTCAGGACAAGTATTTTATGGCCTCGATTCAGGCCTAGATTACCCTTGTTTTTCTCACCTGTCTTCCCTTCATATGGATTTCCTCTCCTTTTTATGCTCATGGCATACATATTTTGTTAATCTGTTTTACATTTGGAGAGTTGGGAAACAAGCAATTAAAATGCCTGGCTATCACAACTGCCTGATACACAGTCACACATCCCTTAACAACGGAGGCACCTTCTGGGAAATGTGGCATCAGGCAGTTGCATCATTGTGTGAACATCACAGAGTGACTTACACAAACCTAGGTGGTACAGCCTACTACATGCCTGTGCTCCTGGGCGACTAACCTGTGTAACCTGGGACTGTACTGAACACTGCAGGCAACTGTAACACAGAGGTAAGTATCTGTGCATCTAAGCACAGAAAAGGTGCAGTGAAATTTGGTGTTATACTCTTATGGGACCACTATTGTATGTACGGTTTGTCGTTGACCAAAACACAGATATATAGCACATAACTATGTATCTATTGTGAATTAGACATGTCCTCTGCCCACAAGAAGAGGGCCACCCAGTGGTGACGCCAAGACTGGTCATATGCCTTAAGAAAGTTGTGCCCACAGTCTCCTTTCTGTGTCAACTGGGATGGCTGGGTCAAAGGGAGGATCAGGAGGGGTTGTGCCTGAGTCCCTGCAGGAAGCCACCATATCAGGCAGCACTTAAAGCCAGCCTGGGGGCCGGATGCCTTGGTGCACGCCTGTAATCCCAGCACTTTGGGAGGCTGAGGTGAGTGGATCCCCTGAGGTCAGGAGTTTGAGACTAGCCTGGCCAACATGGTGAAACCCTGTTTCTACTAAAAGCACACAAAAACTTAGCTGGACGTGGTCGCACACACCTGTAATCCCAGCTACTCGGGAGGCTGAGGCAGGAGAATTGCTTGAACCCAGGAGAAGGAGGTTGCAGTGAGCTGCGATTGTGCCACTGCACTCCAGCCCAGGTGACAGAGCAAGACTCTGTCTCAAAAAAATCAATCAATAAAAAATAATAGTAATAAAAAGCCAGCCTGGGGGGTGGATGAAAACCATGTAGACAGACAGATGCCTTTTGAGGGTCTCAATGGGGGTCAGATCAGTCACAATAAGCTCAAAAGTGGGTTGTCCAGGCTCAGATAGCCCCCACTCCTCCACGAGAACCTCACAGGGGCTGGTTTGGCCACTTGGTGACTGACTGATTATCATACTGTTTCACCACTTCCCTCTCCTGACTTAATTCTCCACTTGTCCACAGGTGCCCTGTCACTGAAGACTTGTAGCAGGGAGGGGACAGGGGCTCTGGCATCACGTTCTGGCTGTCACTATCCCCGTCTCCAGCCTGCCCAGGGCTGGACCTTGTTCCCAGGTCCTCTGGGCTCAGGGTTGGCCAGGCCCTGTCTCCTGCGGTCTAGGCCTCCAGCCCCAGGAGCACCACGAGCTCTGGCACCTTGGTTCCTTCCTCCTGCCCAGGCCCCAGCTGTGCTCAGTGCCTCCTTAGGAGTCGGCCCCCTCCTGAGAGGTGTGGTCTCTGGCAGGGTTAATGATTGTTCAGTGGAGGTGGGGATGGTGCCAAAGTCTGCTGGCCACAAAGCTGCAGGCCACAGAGGGTGTCCACCTGTGCGCTGGTGCCTATCTGGCACCTGCCTGCCACCGCCATGGTGAAGGGGACACAGGTAGGGGACCACCGAGCCCAGTGGGGGTCTCTGGGCCAGAGATATGTGGTGGGGGCTGGTGAGTTCCTAGGGCCAAGGCAAGCTTGGAGGTCCTTAAAGTCTCCCCTGAAGCTGCAGGGGCGGGGGGCGGGGGGTGGCAGAGACAGTGGAAGTCATACGCTGGATGGGGCAGAGCTGGGGGCTGACGGCCAAGTCTTCGCAGGATGACTCTTCATAGGATGGAAGGGAGGCAGGCGCCCCAGGGAAATGTGGTATGGCCTGGCCCCTTCACGGGGACTCAGGAGGTGAGGACGGGGAAGCTGACCTGGGCTCCTACCCCAAAGGCTTTGTTCACATCCCAGCTCCACCCTGACCTTGGTGGGCTACTTAACGCTTCTGGACCTCTGTTTCCTCATTTATCAAATGGGGCTGAGAAGAGTTCCAGAAAGGGCCTGAAGAGCCCTGGGGCAGAGGTGGGCCTGTGTCCTATGGCAGAGCCCAGTGCCCCTCAGCCAGTGCTGGGAGGTGTCAGTAGGGACTGACCCAGGCTGGCCCCAGCTCTGCCCAGTCCAGGCCCTGATATCTGTCTGCCGTGGTAGAGTAGGTGGGGACCCAGCTGAGAGCCAGGGCCCGCCTGCATCACTCGGGCAGGCGTGTGCTGGGTTGGGCACCAGGCACAACGTGGGGTCCCAGTGAGCACCGAGGTCCCGCTGATGGAAACAGGGCTTGGCCGTGTGTAGACGCCATGATTTTTATCCTCATCCTGTTTCTGAGCAGGGGAAACTGAGGGTTGGATAGGGGAGAGGGCTTGCCTGGGGTTGTACAACAAATATGTGAAATGCTACCATCTGAACCCAGGGCTGTGTGACTCCATATGTGTCTGCCGGGCCAGGCGGCCTGGGCCAGAGGCACTGGGAGGGAGCATGGTGGGGAACCAGGTGCTCAGGTCCCACATCCATACTCCGGGCACCAGCCGTGACTGAAGCCCGCCCTGTGGGTGCAAACACGGCCTCCTGGATCAATGGAGCCCAGACCGAGGTTTGCCAAGGGACCCCTGGATTTGGAGGCAGCCTGGGTCTAACCTGCTGCCCCTGGCTCACCCATCTCTGGGCATCTGTGAGCCTCAGTTTCCTTGGAATAATAGGATAGGATAATTCCTGCCTGGGAACAGCTGTGAGAAGTCAATGAAACAGCAGAAGTGAAAGTGCACGGCGAGCTGGCCGAGTGGTGGCTGAGTGCATCCCGGGGGCGTCCCCATATGGGAGGAGGACCCACTTCCCCCCAACCCTGACCCTCTGGAGGCCCCAGGCAGGACTGGTGTCCTCACTCCCAGTGGCTCCAAAATCTAGAAAATCTTGGTGCCGTGGACTGCTCTGAGCTGTGGCTGAAGCCCCGTCCTAGCCGAGGCTGAAGAGCGGGTACCTCCTGGGCCATGTGAGACTAGTGAGGATTCTTGGAGACTACACATTTCATGGCATGGGAGCCAGAGCTTCCCTGCTTCTCCTTTGTGTCCTTTTTGGTCCTTCCCCAAACACTGTTTTTTCTGAGATGGAGTCTTGCTCTGTCGCCCAGGCTGGAGTGCCATGGCGTGATGCAACCTCCGCCTCCCGGGTTCAAGCGATTCTCCTGCCTCAGCCTCCTGAGTAGCTGGGATTACAGGCCCACACCACCACACCCAATGTGTGTGTGTGTGTGTGTGTGTGTGTGTGTGTGTGTGTGTGTGTGTGAAGGAGTCTTGTTCTGTCCCCCAGGCTAGAGTGCAGTGGTGCGATCTCACCTTGCCGCAACCTCCGCCTCCCAGGTTCAAGTGATTCTCCTGCCTCAGCCTCCTGAGTAGCTGGGATTATAGGTGCCTACCACCACGCCTGGCTAATTTTTGTATTTTTAGTAGAGACGGGGTTTCACCATGTTGGTCAGGCTGGTCCAAGCACTTTTTGAGAGCAGGGAAAGAACAGGAGTGGCTGGAGGGCTTGGGAGCAAGGATGCAGTGGTTTCTCGAATGTGGACAGTCCCCATTTTTAATTATTTTATTTTATTTTATTTTTTGAGAGAAGGTCTTGCTCTGTCACCCAGACTGGAGTGCAGTGGCATGATCTTGGCTCACTGCAGCCTTGATCTACTGGGCTCAAGTGATCCTCCCACCCCAGCCTCCCAAAGTGCTGGGCTGTGTTTGCTCCTTTAAAAAATGAGAACTGTTGACCTGGAGGGTGCCCCCACACCCGGCCAATAGTACCTTTTTTTTTTTTTTTTGAGACAGGGTTTCACTCTCATTGCCCAGGCTGGAGTGCAGTGGCACAATCTCTTCTCACTGCAACCTCCGCCTCCCAGGTTCAAGCGATTCTCCTGCCTCAGCCTCCTGAGTAGCTGGGACTACAGGCATGTGCCACTATGCCCAGCTAATTTGGTATTTTTCATAGAGATGGGGTTTCTCCTTGTTGGTCAGGCTGGTCTCGAACTCCCGACCTCAGGTGAACTGCCCGGCCATAGTTCCCTTTTTTTTTTTTTTTTTTGAGAACAGGGTCTCACTATATTGCCCAGGCAGGTCTCGAACTCTTGGGCTCAAGCTATCCTCCCGCCTCTGCCTCCCTAAGAACTGGGATTACAGGCATGATCCACAGCACCTGGCCATAGTTCCCATTTTTAAAAGGAGCAAATCAAGGAAAGAGCCCCAGGGTATGGTTGTGCAGTGACTGGGGCTGGGGGGAGTTGGGAGACCTATGCGTTGGCCTGAGGCTGCCCCAGCAGGGAGAAGTGGTGCCTGTCCTCAAGTCCCAGCCCAAGGACAACTCCATTCACTCCTTTTCCATTTACACCTTGCTCCTGCCCCTTGCTGGGGTACCAGGAAATTAGGAGCCCAGAGGATGGGCCATCAACTGCCTGAACACAGCTCCACAGCTGACCTGGGCCTTACAGACGGGAGAGAATTTGCATGTAGTCAGAAGGCAAAGAAAGGCATTCAGGGCAGAGGGAACGGTTTAGGCAAATGATGGAGGAAGGAAAATGCAGGGTGTGGACCGAGGTCAGGAGCATTCAACACCACTGACCTCAGAAGTGGGAGAGAGCGGCTTGGTGGGAAGCAAGACCCAGGACCTCCAAGGACCTCGCCTGCCAGGCTGAGGGGCAGGCAGTGTGTCCTGTAGCCAGTGGGAGCCATGAGGAGGTTTGAGCTTGGGAGTAACGGTGCCCAGGATGAGGAAGGCTCAACACTGGGGCAGGCCATCCTTGTGCCTTCCCCAGCCCACACGGACACTGTGCATCCTCCCCAAGTGACCGAATCCAGAGGTGCATGCTCTGGACTGTAGAATGTCGGGCTCATCATGATCACGAGGAGGCAGGAGTGCAAGAAACCCAGGGCCAACCCCAGCAAGGCAGGAAGCAGGGAAGCAGGGATGTGGCAAGAAAGAGCACTAGCCTGGGAGGCAGACGGTTGGCACCTCCGTTCTGCCTCTGACAGGCTTGGGCATGAACCCTGGCCTCCTGCACTCATGTCCCTGTGCATGAAGGGGGTCAATGAAGCCAGCAATTCCTTCCAGGCGGATGGCGGGGCATGGGGAGAGGCAGGGGAGAGGCTGGGCATGAGTATCGCACAGATGCAAAGGGGCATCACTGTTGCTCTGACTGGGGTCCACAGCCTTCTTGAGGACCCTGTCCTGCCCCGGGAGATGGGGAGAGGGGGAGTTGGGAGACACCTCCATGAGGGAGGAGCGTGGTGAGTATGGGGAAGGGGATGTAGGGGGAGGTCCCTTGGGGACGGGGTGAAGGTCCTGGTTCGGGCTATTCTCTCTCAAAGTCATGCATCTGTGGGCTCAGCGTGGCCTGTGGGGAAACCAGGGAGCTCAAGAAGGAAAACCCAGGAGCCTAGAAAAGAAAGAAGGCACAGGCCTGGCTTGGGTTCTGGTCTCACTGCTGGCTGTGCCTCGCCCTTTCCCCGCTTGGACCTCCATTTGCTGAGGACGAAATGGTAATGGGTGCAAAGTGCCAGCCTCAGCACACGGCCCATCCTTGCCAGTTCCCATTTTCCTCTGGGATTGGGAGGCGGGACCCTGAGGGCAGGAATCTCCTGTCTTGCAAGCCGGACCCAGGGGAACTTTGTAATGATGATGAATCCACCTTGCACACCTGCTGGCTGCACACCTAGTGACTAATTGTCTTGTGGCAGTTGACTCATTTCTGAAGGACGGAACATGAGAGAGAGAAGTGATGAGGGAATGAGGTCCCAGATTGCAGCCTCAGAGTGATGCCAGGGCTGGACGCATCCAGCCCACCCACATGTCCACCGCCAGCCCCGTCACCACCACCTTCTCCCTCCCACAGCTGTCACCTCCACCAGCTCTGCCTGTGTCTCCACCTTCATCAGCATGTCCATCCCCACTTATCCCCACCAGCACCACCCCCGCCCCCAAGGGATCCCTATCTGATCTTGGACCCTGCCTCCATGACCACCTTACTCACTGTCCCTGCTTCTAGCGCTATCATGTCGCCTGGAGGGCGTAGCTGTACCCAGATTGCTGTCCTGTCTCACTGAGGACTGCTCAGCGCTGCGGGAGATGCCAAGGACTGAGAACTTACTAATTCCCCTGAGCAGCGGGGGCACATCTGCATTTAACAGTCTGGCTGAGTGCAGCCCTGCCGTCCAGCACGTGGGCTGTCCCCAGCTGTCCTCTCTGGGGTTCTTGGCAAGCCAGCATTTTCCACAGCAACTTCCCAAGGTTCCTCTGGCTAGAGTCACATGGAAGGTAGCACCAGAAACAGCTCCAAGCCTCCTCCACACACAGCCTAGCCCTGCCCGTTCAGCTCTGACCTCTGCACGCAGTCTCAGAGCCTGGTGAGCGTGGATGGTCACCATGGTGACTGCAGGGGGAGGAGCAGGCATAGGTGAGGACAAACCCACAGAAGGAAGAAGGTTTGCACTTGCTGAGCGCCTATTGGGTGCCAGGGACTGAGGTGGCACATTCTTATTCCCATTCATCCCCTGATGCCTACCCTCGTCATTTACTCGGGTTATTATTCTCCTCACAGTGGAGGGAATGTTTAGAGGACAGTGAACTGCCCAGCGAGGCTCTGCTGCTTCTTGGCTCTGTAAACTCAAGCCAGCCTCTTCACCTCTCTGAGCTTTATTTTCCCGTCTGTAAAGTGAGTAGAATGGTATCAGTCTAAAAGGGGTTTTGTTTGTTTGTTTGTTTGTTTTTTTTGAGATACAGTCTAGCTCTTTCTCCCAGGCTGGAGTGCGGTGGTGCGATCTCAGCTCACTGCAACCTCCGCCTCCCAGGTTTAAGCAATTCTTCTGCCTCAGCCTCCTGAGTAGCTGGGATTACAGGAGTCCACCACCACACCCGGCTAATTTTTATATTTTTAGTAGAGACGGGGTTTCGTCATGTTGGCCAGGCTGGTCTTGAACTCCTGACCTCAGGTGATCCGCCTGCCTTGGCCTCCCAAAGTGCTGGGGTTATAGGCGTGAGCCACCGCGCCCGTCCTTGAAGGGTTTTTGTGAGTGTGGCATAGTGCCTGCCTCAGTGTCTGGCAGGCAGTAGGCACACCCTCCATGGGTCTCTCGTTACTCATCGCCATCACGTTTAACGGCTGCCGAGCATCCCACCTGGGGCTTTCTTCATCATTGCCTGTGTTTCATGTTACGGTCACTTCCAGTTGCCCATGATTATAAATAATCACTCATGCTTAACAACTTCTGCAAAAAGAGCTTCTTATTTATGTTAGTTGGATGAGTAGGTCAAGAGGGCAAACATTTTGAAGCTTTGGGGTCCACGTCTGAACTGGGGTTGTCTCCTCTTGCAAGGGCCCCGGGGCCACGCAAGGGCTGCCTCCTCCTCCTTGCCTCAGGGAGAGGCGAGGGCCTTGGGTGTGGAGAGGAGAGTGGCTGTGAATCCCCCTCACTTTCAGCTGTGAGGGCCTCAGTGGAGCACTCCCAGCAAAAGCCTCTTTGCTCATCTGCAAAATGAGTTGCTGTGAAGATGAAATTCCATGAACCCCAAATATTCTACCTCCAAACTACAGCCCTGCTCTTTCTTCTTCTCTCCAGCCTGCTGCCCCCAGTCCAGCCCGGCGACACACAGCAGCCAGAAAGGTCTTAAGAGGAAATTAGCCCCGGTCACTCCCCTGCTTAAAACTCTCAGATGGGCTGAGTAGGTGGCTCACACCTGTAATCCCAGCACTTTGGAAGGCTGAGGTGGGTGGATCACCTGAGGTCAGGAATTTGAGACCAGCTTGGCCAACATAAAGATACAAAAATGCAAAAATTAGCCAAGTGTGGTGGCTCACGCCTGTAATTGCAGCTACTCAGGAGACTGAGGCAGGAGAATCACTTGAACCTGGGAGGCGGAGGTTGCAGTGAGCTGAGATCGCACCACTGCACTCCAGCCTAGACGACAGAGCAAGACTCCATCTCAAAACAAACAAAAGCTCTCTGAAAGGACCTCCTATTTTCTGTTTTTCTTAGAATAGAATGAACCTTCCTTCCTGTGTCTCCTGGGGTGGAGCATGCTCTGGCCCTGGCAAATTTCCCAATCTGCCTCGCTCTCACCATTCCCCACCTCTCTCCCTGCAACCCGGCCACAGGGACCTTCTTTGAACCCCCGGAATACACCTGGTTCTTCCCTGGCCCAGGCCACCTCTCATATTGTTTGTGCTACTTGGGACTCCCCCATAACAGTGCTCACCTTATCAAAGCAATGTAGGCATTTAAGTTTTAAAAATACCAAATAGGCCAGACATGGTGGCTCACACCTGTAATCCTAGCACTTTGGTAGGCTGAGATGGGAGGATCGCTTGAGTCCAGGAGTTGGAGGCTGCAGTGAGCCATGATAGCGCCACTGTACTCCAGCCTGGGTGACAGAGCAAGACCTTGCTTCAAAAAATACCTAAACAGGCTGGTCCGAGTGCAGTGATGTTTACAACTAGTTTATCACCGGCTACAGATTGCTTTATTACTTTTTCACTCACACTGCTTCACTTGAATAGTCTGTTTGTTTGTTTTTTGAGATGGAGTCTCTCCCTGTTGCCTAGGCTGGAGTGCAACGGTGCGATCTCGGCTCACTGCAACCTCCACCTGCTGGGTTCAAGCGATTCTCCTGCCTCAGTCTCCCAAGTAGCTGGGATTAAAGGTGCCCGCCACCATCCCTGGCTAATTTTTAATTTTTTGCATCTTTAGTAGGAATGGGGTTTCACCATATTGGCCAGGCTGGTCTTGAACTCCTGACCTCATGATCCACCCGCCTCAGCTTCCCAAAGTGCTGGGATTACACTTCCCAGTGTGAGCCACTGCACCCGGCCCACTTGACTAGTCTGAAAACAAACAAACAAAAATATCAAAC
>PVKP010007770.1:42330-75685 GCA_004027715.1 Plecturocebus donacophilus
CTGCAGCTGGCCTCATGATTTTTTTTTTTTTTTTTTTTTTTGAGACAGAGTCTTGCTCTGTCACCAGGTGCCAGGCTGGAGTGCCGTGGTGCGATTGTGGCTCACTGCAACCTCTGCCTTCCGGGTTCAAGCAATCCTCCTGCCTCAGCCTCCCGAGTAGCTGGGACCACAGATGCTCGCCACCACACCCAGCTAATTTTTGTATTTTTAGTAGAGACGGGGATTCACCATGTTGGCCAGGATGGTCTCGATCTCTTGACCTCATGATCTGTCCACCTTGGCCTCCCAACATGCTGGGATTACAGGTGTAAACCACTGCGCCGGGCCCGGCATCATAATTTTAAAGCTATTATCAGTTTATTTCTCTTTTATTATCACCTTCTTAGCTTTTTTTTTTTTTTTTTTGAGAAAGAGTCTTGCTCTGTCACCCAGGCTGGAGTGCAGTGGTTAAATCTTGACTCACTGCAACCTTGACTGCCTGGGCTGTCATTATCTGTTGATTTCTTAAAGTGACAGATGATTTTACTCTCTTACAGCCAACACACTTCCCCAGTGCGCACAATACCGTTGTAGTCTATCCACCATGGGAATGGTCCCAGCCGAGCTACTAGTGTATGATATTCCTGGGCTCTTTCTAGTACAGCTTGCTTAGTTTTCTGTACGGTATCACAAATTCATCCCTCCACCCTAGCCAAAGGTGTAAATATCGTTGAAATGTTCACACCATCAGCCGTATTTCCACGGGTGTAGACAGCCCTTGAGCACTCCCTGAACCCTTCTTCCCATTGGGACCCACTGTGGTCTCTGTGCCTTTCCCTCTCTTCCGTATTGGGCTCTCTGTTTCCTGTATTCTCTTCCTTTCTCTTGGTTTACTCCCTTCATAGAATGGACTATGTTCTCCAGTAGCTTCCCAAGAAAAGATATAGCGGAGGTAGCATTTTACACTTTGTATGTCTAAATAATGTTTTTATTTTGCCCTCATATATGACTGATAGTTTTGGTGGGTGTAGAATTCTAGGTTGAAAATTATTTGTCTTCAGTATTTTGCAGGCATAGTGTTCTGGTTATTTACTGCTGCTTGACAAAATGCCTCAAAACTTAGTGGCTTAAACAACAATTTATGATTACATTTCCTGATTCTATGGGATGAGAATTTGGATAGGGCATAGTAGGAATTGTTCAGCTCTGTTCCATGGTGTCTGGGGTGTCAGCTGGGATAATGTGAAAGATTAGGGGTTGGACAGTGGGAACTGACTGGACCTCTTGTTCTCCCTGAATGCACAGGCCTCTCCATGTGGTTAGCTTGGGCTTCCTTATAACATGGCGGCCTCAGGATAATTGAACTAACAACACATCTCCAGATTCCGAGAGCAAAGTGGCCCAAGAGGCCCAGTTGTAAGCTGCAAAGCTTCTGATTGCTGCATTTCTGCTGCATTCTGTTGATTAAGCAAATCACTAAGGCCAGCTCAGATTTAAGAGTAGGGGATTAGAATTCGCTTCTCAATAGGAGGAATGTCAAAGAATTTGTGCCACCATTAATCTTCCACACATAGCTCCATTCATTCCAGGATTGTTACAGAAAAGTCTCATGACCTTCTGATTCTGGGTCTTTTGTATGTCACTTGCTTTTCTCTGCAGAAGATTTCAGGGTCTTGCCTTTATCCCTAGTATTCTGAAAATGCTTTGGTGTGGGTTTTCTTTTCCTTCCTTTCTAAAATTTGTTCTGGGAATTCTTTGAGTCTGGAAACGTGTTATTCATTTATACAAAATCTATTCATACTTATTTAATAGTTTCCTTTTCCCGTTTTCCTTCTCTGTTTCTCTTTCTGGGACTTCTATTAATCAGACATTGGACCTCCTGGATTAATTCTCTAATTTCTTATTTTTCTCTCCTAGTTTCCATTTCTCAACTTTATATTCTGATTCCTCCATTACATTTTTAATTCCTGCATTATATTTTTTATCGATAACAGTGGCTGCCAACGAGGGGTGACTTTACCACTACTCTCCCTCCCCCATCAGGAGACACCTGGCAATGTCTGGAGACATTTTGGCTGTTACAACTTAGGGGTTGCTGCTGGCATCTAGTGGGTAGAGGCCAGAGGTATGTGCGAATTAGATAAAGAGTGGTTGAGGAGTGGCTTTGGATTCCTTGGTTTGCATGGGAGAGGCAGGAGGGGAGATAAGGTGCTTGCTGTCTCTGGGAATTAGCCAGCCCTGGGAGGGAAGTCTCTCCCTAGCCAGCAAGTCCCCAAATATGTCAAAGCATCATAAAACACAGAAAATAAAAACAAATGACTGGGCGCGGTGGCTCACGTCTGTAATCCCAGCACTTTAGGAAGCCGAGGCGGGCAGATCACCTGAGGTCAGGAGTTCTAGACCAGCCTAGCCAACATGGTGAAACCCCACCTCTACTAAAAATACAAAAATTAGCCGGCTGTGGTGGTGCATGACTGTAATCCCAGCTACTTGGGAGGCTGAGTCAGGAGAATCACTTGAACTCGGTGGGTGGAGGTTGCAGTGAGCTGAGATTATACCACTGAGCTCTAGCCTGGGTGACAAGAATGAAACTCCATCTCAAAAAAAAAAAAGGCATTAAAAAAATGATTAATACACCAGATCCAAGGGGAGTGGACATAGTCCTCATCTCTTGAAGGGAGGAGTGTCAAAAGATCTGTGGCCCTCTTTGTCTGTCACAGCACTTAAAGCAGTTCCCTTCTTTCACTCCCATAACGCCCACATTCTCCTCCTCCACAACAGGGATGCAGTGCACTATTAGGTGATACTTTGCTTACTCGTCTGCCATCTGTCTCATTCGGAGCCTGCACTGTTTTGCTCACCATCACCTTCCCATTGCCAGGAACAGGGTCTGGCACGTAGCAGCTCCTGGATACCCAACAACTATATACTGAGGAAATGAACGAGTGAATCAGGGTACTCAGCACATCGTAGGTGCTAAGGAAACACCAGCAGCTATTTAAGATTGTCAGCCTTCCTGATGTTCCCTGTTTCCCCAGCAGGCCTGGGGGAAGCATGGCAAGATGAATCTGCAATAAGAGGGAGTGCTAGGCTGGGGCTTCAGGGCCGGGGAGCCAACCATGCCCAGGAGGCAGGCAGCCAGATGGGAGCGGGGATCACTGACTGTCTAGGAGACAGTGAGGGAGGGGGGGCTGCGAGCTGACCAGTGCTGGCCAGGGCAGAGTTCCCAAGAAGAGAGGGACCAGAAGGGCAAAAGATAGAACTTTCTTTCCCTGCAATAATAACTGCTAACATTTATCATATACTTACTGGGGGTGAAGCACTCTTTAAGCCTCAACACAAATCCCTGGTGTAGGCGCCATCACTCCCATTTTACAGATGAGGAAGCTGAGACCCAGAGAGGGTATGTTATTTAGCACATTACACTCTGCTCCATTTCATGGGTGTTGCGGATTAGCGCCCTGGGGTTGCAGTGACTCACTGGCTCACCCGTTCGTTCCTTTCGGAAGTACTCACTGAGCCAGCACTGGGCTCAGCCCTGGGCTTGGTCCTGGGGGTCACAGAGGTGCATCAGACTCGGACCTTGCCCTCACATCTCTTCTGGCCTGGTGGGAGAGGCTGATTTGCAGAGATAACAGATACCAAGAGCTACAGAGGTTATTCTAGGGTCTATGCCGCGTCCTGTGAGGTCACAACGGATGGGCGGAGGGAGCAGTTCTTCCTGTGGGAGCACTGAGGAGGAGTCTGGACAGAAAGGAACCCTGGAGCTGCCTTTTTTTTTTTTTTTTTTTTTTTTAGAAGGAATCTCTCTCTGTCACCCAGGCTGGAGTGCGGTGGCATGATTCCGGCTCACTGCAACCTCCACATCCTGGGTTTGAGTGATTTTCCTGCCTCAGCCTCCCTAGTCGCTGGGACTACAGGCATGTGCCACCTTGCCCGGCTAATTTTTGTATTTTTAGTAGAGATGAGGTTTTGCCATGTTGACCAGGCTGGTCTCAAACTCCTTTCATCAAGTGATTCACCTGCCTTGGCCTCCCACAGTGCTGGGATTACAGGGGTGAGCCACCACGCCCAGCCTTGGAGCTGGCTTTAAAAATGAAGAGAGCTCATCAGGCAGCAAGGTGGGGAAGAACATTCCAAAAAGAGGGACGGACAGTAGTGAGGGCAGGCAGAGGGAGTCCCTAGGCTAGTGGGAGATGAGGGGCAGGCTGAGATGCAGGGAGTGGTGCTAGGGGAAGCTGGAGAGGTCGAGGGTAGTCTTTGGGAAGCCCTTTTATGGAGTCTGGACTCTGGCCATGGGGAGCCATTGATGGGTTTTGAGTGAGGGAGGAAAAGATTAGATTGTATGCAGAAGGATTAGTTTGGTTGAGTGGGATGAATTAGAAAGGCTGGAGGAAGGGTGGCCTTGAGGAGGCTGAGGACAGTGTCCCCGGGGAGGACACCCAATGTGGGATGGAGAGAGGCAGCCTGATTAGAGAGAAAGAGAGGAGGTCACATGGATTGGATGTGGGTGTTCAGGAGAAGGAGGAGGTGTCAGAGTTGGGGGGCGGCAATCGGGTGGCTCCTCAAGGCTGGAACTCGGGAGGAGGGGTGGGCGGTGCCAGGGAGAGGAGTTCTGCTTTTTGATGCTGTTTCACCATCAGGGCTGGGCTCTGAAAGCCATCCTCTTCTCCCCTCCTCCCCAGGGCCACCTGCCCACTTCAGATGCTCTGGGGCAGGAGGGAAAGGGACATGAAGAAGTGCCCAGGACCAGGTGAGGGCGCTTGGTAGTGTTAACTTTTTATTTTTTATTTTTATTTATTTATTTTTTTTCATATGAAATTTTGCTCTTGTTGCCCAGGCTAGAGTGCAATGGTGTGATCTTGGCTCACCACAACCTCTGCCTCCCAGGTTCAAGTGATTCTCCGGCCTCAGCCTCCCGAGGAGCTGGGATTACAGGCATGCACCACCACACCCAGCTAATTTTGTATTTTTAGTAGAGACGGTTTTTCTCCATGTTGGTCAGGCTAGTCTTGAACTCCCGACCTCAGGAGATCTGCCCCCCATGGTCTCCCAAAGTGCTGAGATTACAGGCATAAGCCACCGTGCCCAGCTGGTAGTGTTAACTTTTTTAAAAACACAAAATATAAATCTAGAGAAAGAAAAGGGGCCACTTGCAGATGGCCATCCCTCTGGCCAAGACCAGAGACAGACACTTCCAAGGAGGGTTTGGAGCAGGTGCTTGGTGCTGGGCAGAGCAGCTACACATACATATTCAACAGGTTACAGGAGGAGCTATGCATATTCATAAAGGAGGTCCTGATGCATGCATACTGAACGCACATGCATGTAACATATGATCCATGCTCACTTGGGATGGTGACTTAACATTTAAATGTGTTACAGTTACGCCCTATACACCAAAAGGTCTTTTTGTGACATGGAAGTTGCATGAGTAAGCAGTCTCTATATGAGCTGGAGCCAGTCTGTGGTTGGTGGGCTCTTATCAGGAGGAAGTTATTGAAATCAGTCTCTTTTCCAGTCAAGGCTGTGGTTATGGGCTGGGCTCAGTGGCTCACACCTGTAATCCCAGCACTTTGGGAGGCCAAGGCCGGCGGATCACCTGAGGTCAGGAGTTCAAAACCAGCCTGGCCAACATTGTGCAACTCCGTCTCTACTAAAAATACAAAAATTAGCCCAGTGTGGTGGTGGGTGCCTGTAATCCCGGCTACTTGGGAGGCTGAGGCAGGAGAATCACTTGAGCCTAGGAGGTGGAGGTTGCAGTGAGCTGAGATTGTGCCACTGCACTCCAGCCTGGGGGAGAGAGTGAGACTCTATCTTAAAAAAAAAACCAAACAAAATAAGCTGCAGTTACCGCCGGTGGAACAGGAGCTCAGTTTGTAGGCATCTGTGAACTGGATGAGCTGCAATTGCTTTTGATTTGGCTTTTCTCAAGGCAGGTGCTTATTTAGCTGCTAGAGAAAAAACCCTCGTGTCAGTTAGAACAGAGTTTCTTCTTCAGGGCTGCCTGACTTCACCCTGGCCTGGCATGGCCTTAGATCATGTCTATAATTTGGCATCTTATTGCCAAGGAATGTCTATTCTTTCAGTCCTACGATCTCTATTTTAACATGAATGCTGGTCAGTTACGTATGTCAGCTGTAAAAGAGGAGGGTGTAATGAGGCGTGACTGACCTCCCATCTTGCCATGGCTGGAAACTCAGTTTTAAAAGTTTTTCTGGGGTCTCCTGGGCCTCAACCAGGGCTGTTTAGTCAGTGGGAGGTGTAGGATTTTATTTTTAGCTTAAGTAGCAAATGTTCCTTTGTTTGCTTTAAAGCTTTAGTTTAATTTATTTTTGGAAAAGTAATATATTTAATTAACACAAAAGAGTATACAGTAAAAAACTGGGCACAGTAGCACACACCTGTAATCCCAGCTACTCAGGAGTTCAAGACCAGAAGTTCAAGGCCAGCCTGGGCAACACAGTGAGACACTGACTCAAAAGAAAAAAGTATACAGTAAAAAGCTCAGTCTTATAGGTAGATTATAGAGTTACATAGTGAGCATAGAACATACAGACTACTTTCTAGACAGACAGCAAGAAACAAAACATGTGGGGGCCCCTCCTGCTCTCCTGCTTTCTGTGGAGTGACACATCAGTTGTCTTTGGGGATTTTTTTTGTTTTGTTTTGAGATGGAATCTCGATCTGTTGTCCATGCTGGAATTCAATGGCATGCTCTCGGCTCACTGCAACCTCTACCTCCTGAGTTCAAGCAACTCTGCTCAGCCTCTTGAGTAGCTGGCACTATAGGCACCCACCACCATGCCCAGCTAATGTTTTTTGTACCTTTAGTAGAGACAGGGTTTCACCATGTTGTTCAGGCTGGTCTTGAACTCCTGACCTCAGGTGATCCGCCGGCCTTGGCCTCCTAAAGTGTTGGGATTACAGGCGTGAGCCACTGCGCCCTGCCTTGTCTTTGGGCATTGAAAAAGCCTTGGCATTTCAGTTATCTCTGTGACAGTGATTCACAGTCCCGCTTTCTCCTTTTCCCAAACGAGGGACCGCTTGCAATGTAAGACGACCAAGAAGACTGGCCCAGCAGGGCTTTCTAGGAGTCTCTGTCCAGCTATCAATCAGCAAGAGGAGCCCAGAGCATGCAGCCCTCCCTAGACCCACCTGATGGGGAAACCCTTCTGCTATGGTGCATCTCAGAGGGCCAGGGTTCCATGCGGCACAGTTTGGGAAAGACTGCAAAGATAGCCATTAGATGTATCAGTAGGTGAACAGAGGACCTTGCCCACCCATAGTCTCTGAATGGTCCTGGACAAATCATAGTCCCTCTCCAGGGCCTTGATTTTTAAGGATGCTATTAGTTTGAACACTTCAAATAGGCAGGTATAGTGCGGTGTTTGAGAGAATGAACTCTGGACTCCAAAAGACCTATATTCCAAGCATGATTTTGTCATTGACTCTCTGTGGCCTCAGGTGAGCCCCTTTCTCCCTCAGCGTCTTAGCAGCCACCTCACAGTGTAGAAATAACACGATTGAACATCTAGTGCCTTGGAGCAGTTCCTGGTGCATGGTGGGTTCTGGATTCTGGGGTCAAGTTCAGGTTCAGCCATTGTGCCCACTCCCACCCCACTTGGCCTTCCCCTTGGTTCTCCCCACCCTGGAGCATCTGGAAAATGGACAGAGGGTGATAGAGGCCCTGGGAGAGAACTACTAAGCAGTGGTGATGGGTGGGCTCAGGTCAGACCCAGGCAAATGGGGGTCTGACAAAAGGAGGGAGGCCTGAGTCCAGGAGCCCTTCCCTGACCTCTTCCTTTAGGTCCCTGCGGATGTGATGGCCCAGCTGTGGCTGTCCTGTTTCCTGCTTCCTGCCCTCGTGGTGTCTGGTAGGTGTCTCCCCTCCCCTGCCATGCAGCCCTAACCTAGAGACCTTCGAAGGACCCTCCGGAAGGGAAAGGAGGGGGGTCCCTCATCAGCAAACATCAGCTCCTACGGCCGGCTCTGTGCTTGGCTGCTCTAGGGAGGCTTGGGGAGGAATCCAGGCCTGGACAGGTGGCCTGGGTGGCCATAAGGACTAGTGTGGGCTCCCAGGGAGCAGGTGGGGGCTGGGCTTTGCAGGGGTGTCCCGATGTTCCAGCACTCGGTGTCCCTACAGTGGCAGCCAACGTGCCCCCGAAGTTCCTGGCCAACATGACAGCAGTGATCCTGCCTGAGGACCTGCCTGTGGGTGAGTCTCGGTCCCTGTGTCTGCCACATGCCTGGCCCTGACCCACAGGAAAGTCCTGGGGCACCTTCTTGAGCCCCCAATCCCTGCAGCTCCATGGCTCACTGTGGGACAAAGAGGGCCTGAAGGGAGTTCTTTGATTCCAGAAGTTTGTTTTCTCCTCTTCTGCTTTTGAGTCAACAGCGGTGTCCCCAAGGGTGTGAGACACACCTCCATGGGCCCTAACGCCAGCGCCAAATCACCAGTCACCTCCCCTCCCCGCCCCATTTTCCATCGCTTTCAGTCTGACTGGAGGATCCCCTTGGGCCAGGCTTCCTCCTCCCTCCTCACACTTGCAATCTCTCCCACCCTCATTCCCTCACTTTTTTTTTTTTTTTTTTGAGAGAGCAGGTGTCAGGCTCAGAACCTTTCACAGAAGCTAATGACTTGCTTTGCTTTTTTTTTTTTTCTTTGAGACGGAGTCTCGCTCTGTCACCAGGCTAGAGTGCAGTGGCGTGATCTCAGCTCACTGCAACCTCCGCCTTCCGGGTTCAAGCAATTTCCTGCCTCAGCCTCTGAGTAGCTGGGACTAAAGGCTCACGCCACCACGCCCGGCTAATATCTGTATTTTTAGTAGAGACAGGGTTTCACCGTGTTGGCCAGGCTGGTCTCGAACTCATGACTTCGTGATCCGCCCGCTTTGGCCTCCCAAAGTGCTGGGATTACAGGTGTGAGCCACCGCGCCTGGCTTTGCTTTGTTTTTATTTGTAAAGTTACTTTCTATCTATGGCAGGTGAGATGGGTTTTTTAATGTAAAGTTTGCTTTTAAAGTAAATGTCTTTAAATGAAATAGAAAGTCAATTTAAAGAATGAGCACCAGGAACAGAACATAGGTACAGCGAAGGTCACAGCAAAATCATAGCAAAGGTCATGACAGTGACACAGGAATGAACGAAGTTTGGGAAACATTATTTTGGTAGGGGCCAGGAGGCCTTAGATAGATTCCCAGAAGGCAGGATATATATATAGGTTGGGGAAGTAGAAACCATAGATGGCATTATTGGTTGGGACCTCAAATAACAGAGATGCAAAGAAAGCAGAGATGAATCACCCTCCCCCGTGGCCGTCCAGGGACTGGGAGCTGGGGGGCGCGTCCCGTTATGCTGTCCTCCCTGTGGGGCTGGGTGGGGGTGGGTCAGGCAGCCTTCCTGCTCAGTGCCCCGCCTTCCCTAGGGTATTCCTTTCTGGATTTTATACACATTGTGTCTACTTTCATCTCTTTGACCAAAACTAAGCCGCAGAACCACACCTTGCTGCAAAGGAACCTGGCAAATATGGCCTTCATTCTGGTCGGCTGTGTGCCCAGCTCAAAATCTGGGGCTCTACTGTTCTCATAAAAGGGGGACAAGTCACAGCCTTTATTGCAGTGTCAGAATAGAATCCAGGAGTATCAAAAGCTGCGAGATGAAGCAGGAGACACCACAGTGTTGACAAGTGTGAAACCTGCGCAAGAAATCCCTTAATCAAGAGAAAATATTTCCACCCCAGAAAGTTCCCTTATGCAGTTCTAGTCAATCTCTGCTCACTTTGGCAACTGCTGTTCTCGTGTCTGTCCCACGGAGGCTGGAGAGGGAAGATTCTAACAGGACTTTTTTTTTTTTTGCAACAGGATCTAGCTCTGTCCCCCAGGCTGGAGTGTAGTGGGGCTATCACGCTCACTGTAGCCTTAACCTCCTGGGCTCAAGTGATCCTTCTACCTCAGCCTCCCAGGTATCTGGGACTACAGGCATGCACCACCATGCCCAGCTAATACTTTATTTTTTAAGTAGAGACAGGGTTTTGCTACATTGCTCAGGCTGGTCTCAAACTCGTGGGCTCAACCAATTCTCCCACCTTGGCTTCTCAAAGTGCTGGAATTATAGGCATGAGCCACTGCACCACTACACCTGGCTAATTTTAGGTATTTAGTTATTTATTTTTGAGATGGAGTATTGCTCTGTTGCCCAGGCTGGAGTGTAGTGGCATGATCAGGGCTCACTGCAACCTCCGCCTCCTGGGTTCAAGCGATTCTTCTGCCTCAGCCTCCCCAGTACCTGAGATTACAGGCATGTGCCACCATGCCTGGCTGATTTTTTGTATTTTTAGTAGAGACATACTTTCACAATGTTGGCCAGGCTGGTCTCGAACTCCTGATCTCAAGTGATCTGCCCGCCTCTGCCTCTCAAAGTACTGGGATTACAGGTGTAAGCTGCCTTGTCTGGCCTAATTTAAAAATTTTTTTGTATAGATGGAGGTCTCACCATGTTGCCCAGGCTGATCTCAAATTCCTAGGCTCAAGCAATCCTTCCGTCTCAGCCTCCCAAAGTGCTGGGATTGCAGATGTAAGCCATCACACCCGGCCTTCTTCTGCTTTTGAAATAAATTCAACTTTCTTGTGGTCCATGAAAGTATCGGGGGACATAGGCTCCTGTGCCAGTGGCTGAAGCCAGAGCCCTGTGATGGAGCTTCAGGGAAATGCATCTTCATGAAAAGGAGAAAGTCCCTGCTAATGAACAGCGGGACCAGCAGAGGTGTTGGAGCAGAGGCTGGATGGGTAAAGGAGGTGGGGACACGGGGATAGGGTGGGTCTGACGAATCTGCAAAAAGTTCCTTTCAGGCTAGGGAGTGGGGTGACCAGCCCGCTGCTGTGCTCAGGCATGCAGTACAAGAGCCGGGGCTTTCAGGAGGCCAGCAGTGGACTGGACGTGGCTTTGGCTCACTTGAGCAGAAGGGGGGTGTCCCGGAAGGCTCTTGAAAGCTCTAGTCTGCATCCAGCTGCTGCATCTGGAACAGGTTCATGCCAGCCGCTTCTAGTCTCGTGTCACAGAAACGCAGTATTCCGGAGAGGGCAGGGCCATGGGCTCGGCAAGGAGAGGGGCAGATGCCTGGGTACAGCCCCCTGCACTGTGTACAGTACGCTTCAAGTCACTGGGCACAAGGGAAGTCAGGATGCTGCCATCCAAAGGCCTTGGAATGCGTGCTGAGGAACAGGGGCCCTGAGGCCTGGGGAGGTCCCAGATGGCAAGTCCAGCCTGTGTGCGGAGCAGCCAGGCGCCCAGCCCAGCCTCACAGCCAGCTTGGCCAGACCAGCACTGAAAGGGTGGCTGTGGACCCTGGGCGAGGCCCCCGTCTCATCCCCAGGTGCCCAGGCCTTCTGGTTGGTAGCTGAAGACCAGGACAATGACATTCTGACCTATGGGATGAGTGGCTCCAATGCCTACTTCTTCAGTGTCACTCCGCACACTGGGGAAGTGAAGCTGGCCAGCCCTCTGGACTATGAGGTAAAGAGCATCAGCCGGACAGGGCACAGGATGAGGAGGGGACACTGCGAGGGCCCTGGGAACCCGCATCCTGGTAGCGGCACCCCCTGTGCTCCCACCCAGCAGGAGCTCACCACGGGCCCCTTCTCTCTGGCTGCTGCAGACACTCTACATATTCCAAGTCACCATCTCCGTGAGTGACGGCTCCAGCCAGGTGAGTTGGGAAGTGCAGGGGGTAGACAGGGATCGGGAGAGCCCATTCCTTGTTGTGTCCCCACCTCCAGCAAGCGGAGAGTGCCCCAGTCAACAGTGAATTTAATGTTTATTTATATCAAGATTATACTAGACCATTTTTTTTTGTCATACAATATTACTAAGATTTTAGTATTTTTAAAAATTAATTAGTTAATTATTTTAGTTTAGTTTAGTTTTGAGACGGAGTCTTGCTCTGTCGCCCAGGCTGGAGTGCAGTGGCGCAATCTCAGCTCACTGCAACCTCCACCTCCTGGGTTCAAGTAATTCTCCTGTCTCAGCCTCCAGAGTAGCTGGGACTACAGGCAGGCTCCACCACACTCGGCTAATTTTTGCATTTTTAGTAGATACGGGGTTTCATTGTGTTAGCCAGAACGGTCTCAATCTCCTGAACTTGTGAGCCACCGCACCCGGCCAACTAAAATTTATTTAAATTATATAAATATACGATTTATATCATATGAGGGCTTTTTTGAAATATGTTGATTATATTTTAAGTATACAGTTAAATGTATTATTAATTTATATAAATATTGATTAGAAAAGTACCAAATACCTCCCCTCCCCACTCCAGTGCCCCAAAGGCAATCACTTTTATTTCTCACTTTGGGAGGCCAAGGTGGGCAGATCACCTGAGGTCAGGAGTTCAAGACCAGTCTGGCCAACATGGAGGAACCCCATCTCTACTAGAAATACAGAAATTACCTAGGCATGGTGGTGCATACCTGTAATTCCAGCTACTCAGGAGGCTGAGGCATGAGAATAGCTTGAATCCGGGAGGCAGAGGCTGCAGTGAGCCGAGATCATACCACCTTACTCCAGCCTGAGTGACAGGGAGAGACTCCATCTCAAAATAAATAAATAAATAAATAAATAAATAAATAAAACTTGTAGATAAAACTAAAGTCCCCTTGGAAAATCCTTCCAGCTCACTCCCACTGAAGCGTTCCCCATTGCTGTATTCTTTGACACCCCTCAGCGCTGAGGTACATGCCTCTATGTATTTTTTGGTGCATTTTCTGAAACCCAGGGGGATCCAGCTGTCTATATTGTCTTGAAGGCTGCTTTGCCCACTCAGTGATTGAGTTTAGAGCCCTCTCTGGGTCTACATACAAATCCCTGGTTTTTGTACCATCTATATCTCCGGTGGGAACCGCTCTTAAGCTGTTTCCCTCTGGTGGTCACATAGTTGTTCACAGCTTTATACTAGCGCAAACAAAGCAAAAATGCTCATTCTTGTAAAAGGACACAGACTCTTTTTTTCCAACTTTTTATTTTATTTTATTTCTTGAGTTAGGATCTTACCCTTGCCCAGGCTGGAGTGCAGTGGTGCAGTCACAGCTTATAGCAGCCTCCACCTCCTGGACTCAGGCAATCCTCTTGACTCAGCCTCTGGAGTAGCTGAGACTACAGATGCTCACCAACCATACTCAGCTAATTATAAAATTTTTTTGTAGAGACAGAGTCTCACTGTATTACTCAGGCTGGTCTTGAACTCCTGGGCTCAAGTGATCCTCTCATTTTGGCCTCCCAAAGTGCATAGCCGTGAGCCACTGCACCTGGCTGGCATATTTTACATTAAAAAAATTAACTAACGATGTGACTTACTTTCAAATGGTTCAGAAAACAACATATGGAGAGAAACTGGTCTCTATTTTTCAAAAAAAAGAGCCCCCAAAACCGTATGGAGAGAGAGCGAGCCCAAACAGTAGGCTGATCTACACAAAGGACACCAGCTCTTTGTACTATACTTGCCACTTTCCTGGTGTTTTAAACCCTGTTTTCTGGGCTCCCTGGGCTTTCTCACTTGCAGAACCGGAAGGAGATGCAAGTGATCGTGGAAGACAGAAATGACAACGCACCCGTTTTCCAGAACACCGCGTTCTCCACCAGCATTGACGAGGTGACACCTGCCTTAATGTGTTTGTGGAGCAGGGACATCCCAAAGCGCTTCTCAGAGTAGGAAGAGCCAGAGGCAGTCAGTGGGGCATTCAGGATTGGGAAAAGCCTCTCCTAGCAGGGGCAGCTTTAAGAACCAAAGCCAGGGGAATGTAACCCCACAAACAATGGTTACAGCAATATTTTGCAATCAATCAGGTTAGGAATTCTTTCAGTGATGAAAGCAAAGCAAAACAAAACAAAACAAGAACAAAAACAAACAGAAAAGGGAGTTGATTGTGTATCTAAAAAATGTAGAGGTATCTCAGACTTCAGACATGGCTAGATCCAGGGACTCACATCATATCCTGATTTGAGCCAAATCACAACTTGAAACTTGATTTGAAGTCATGTATTCAGGCATGGCTGGAACCAGGTACTCAAATCACATCAAGACATGATTTGAGTTTCTCTCCTCCTCTCAGCTCTGCTTCTCTTATTGCTTCCATCCTGGGGGATGAGTGGTGATAAAACTACAGGCTCACATTGAGAAGGAGACCATCTCTTTCTCAATCTTTCCAGCCCAAGCCCCAGGGCTGACTTTCATTGGCTCATTTTGGGTCATGAGCTATCCTTGAGCCAGTTTAGGGGTGTGGAAGGCTCTCATGCATTAGGTCAGCGTCATAGGCCTTCCCCACAACAAGTGAGGGGAGTGGGGATAATTCCACTTAAGCAACATGGATGGAAAGGAGGTTCCCTGATTGTCACTGGGCAGCAAATGCCACCACTCCTGAAACTCCGTTGTCATGTGCCTGCAAAGAGCTTCGAGGTGGGGGGCCCAACACCAGGCCAGACATGTGTGGCCTGGACAGCCATGTACCAGGCTCTGATGGAATGCCTCGGTGCCTGGCACTGTCCTAGGTGCTGAGGTTACCTGGGAAGCAAGACAGACCTGGTTGCTACTCTCGGCAGTTCACCTAGGGAAGGCCACAGACAGGAACCAATGAAACAAAATAAGCAGGATGATTTCAGATGGGGGCGAGCTCCACCATGAGCACGGGACAAGGCAAAGTGAAGGAAGTGACTGCAGCAGATGCTGCTTTAAGTTGAAGGGTCAGGAAATGCCTGTCTGAGTTGAGGGTATCTGAACAGAGAGACCTGAATGGCAAGAAGGAGCTGGCAGGGGATGCTCTGGGAAGGGATGCTACAGGCAGGGGAACCGCAGGTGCAGAGTCCCTGAGGCAGGAACGAGCTCAGCCAGTGTGGCTGGAGGGCTAGAGTGAGGAGGAGGTGAGGTCAGAGAGGCGGGTGGCAGCCCGGCCTCAGAGGGGTCTGGTCTGGACAGAATAGGGGGGCCCTTAGGGGATTTGAAGCACAAGAGTGATGTGGTCTGATTCATAATTTTCAAAGATCTCTTTGGCCACCATTAGGAAGTAGAAGTCATGGCTAGGCGTGGTGGCTCACACCTGTAATCCTAGCACTCTGGGAGGCTGAGGCAGGTGGATCACCTGAGGTCAGGAGATCAAGACCAGCCTGGCCAACATGGCACAACCCTGTCTCTATTAAAAATACAAAAAAAAAAAAAAAATAGCCGGATGTGGTGGCGGGTGCCTATAATTCCATCTACTTGGGAGCTGAGGCAGGAGAATCGCTTGAACCTGGGGGGCAGAGGTTGCAGTGAGCCAGGATCATGCAACTTCACTCCTGGGAGAAAGAGTGAAACTCCATCTCAGGGGAAAAAAAAAGAGGAAGTAGAGGTCGTGTGGACAGGAGACCAGAAGCAGAGGTCTCCCAAAAGAAGCCTCCAGCTCTGTAGGGCGCTGTTTGAAACTCACGGCTATAGGCTGTAGAGAGCGCATGGGGTGTCCAAGTGCGCAGTGGCACGGTGAAGCTGGGCTCTAGAATGATCCCTCATCCTGGTTCTGAGGGGCTCTGAAAATCAGAAGCCAGCTCAGGTGGTGGAGAGACTGTGTGGGGAGGGGAGGAGGGGGATCCTCCCTGCTGTCCCGCACCCCCAGCTGCCTTCCACCCGCAGCCCTGTGGGAAGGACAGGGGAACACTGTCCCCATGCATGGCACAGCTGAAGACACTGAAGCTCAGGGGGGCAGTGATGGACGAGGGAGAGGAGGAGCTGGATTTGAGCTCACAGGTGACGGGTCCCTCCCTGCAGACCCTGCCAGTGGGCAGCATGGTGTTCTCCGTGCTGGCTGAAGATAAAGACATGGGTTCTGCGGGCGTGGTCGTGTACAACATAGAGAAGGTGAGTGTGAAGGCGCCCTGACCGCCTTTGTGACCACCAGGGGGCAGCATCTCCACAGGCAACCCCAGGGCCTGAACGTTGGGGTGGGGACGTTGGCCCTGCCTTGGCCCAGCCCTGGTCCCCAAACCTTCCTCTGGCCACCAGCCCCCCTCCCCGGAGACCTCACCTTGCCCACTTGCCTAAAGAGGGTGCCTGTGGCAGACAAGACCCTTCTTCCTGCCCGCCTGCTCCCAGGTCTTGTCCAAGTCCCACAGACAATAAGGGGTGTGTGAACCAACTTCTCATGGAAACAGCCTTACTGTTGATATTGCCACTTACCGAGCACCAACCGCATGCCTGGCACATAACCTACAGTCGTCCTTTGGTATCCATGGGGAATTGGCTTCAGGATCCTGAGGATACCAAAATCCATGGCTGTTCAAGTGCCTGACATGCGATGGGGTAGGATTTGCATGTAACCTAGACACATGTGTATTTTAGATCACCTCTAGGTTACCTCTAATACCAATGCAATGCGAATGCTTTGTCAATATAGCATGTTATACTGTGTTGTTTAGGGAATCATGGCAAGGGAGAAAGTCTGTACACCTTCAGTACAGAGGCAACCATTGTAGGCATAGCTACAGTTTTGATCTGTGGCTGGTCAAATCTGTGGATGTGGAACCCACAGAGATGGAAGGCCAACTGCATCTTACTGGATCTTCCTTTCAAACCACTGAGGATTGTCATGAGTCTCATTTCCCAGAGCTGGAAACCGAGGCTCAGAGAGGTCATGTGACCCGGTGCCAGTAGCATGACTAGTCAGTGACAGAGCTGGGGTTTTCCCCGTGTTGCTCAGAGTGGGGTCCTAGGGGGCAGCGCTGTCCCTAGGGAGCCTGGCCCGAGTGTGCTCTGCCCCAGGTCATCCCCAGCACTGGGGACAGCGAGCATCTCTTCTGGATCCTGGCCAATGGCTCCATCGTCCTCAATGGCAGCCTCAGCTACAACAACAAGAGTGCTTTCTACCAGCTGGAGCTGAAGGCCTGCGTGAGTGAGGGTGCTGGCGGGCGGGCCCGGGACCCACGGCGCTGGCTCAAATGCAGCTGTCTCCCTGCAGGACATGGGCGGCATGTTCAACAACAGCTTCATCATCCAGTGCTCCGTGCCTGTCTTCCTGTCCATCTCCGTGGTGGACCAGCCTGACCTGGACCCCCAGTTTGTCAGGGAGTATTACTCGGCCTCTGTGGCTGAGGATGCAGCCAAGGTGCGCAGGGGACCTGGGGGTGTGGGTGGAGGCGGGAGGCGGGGGAAGCTGGAGAAGTACTGACTAGGCCCGCCTCCAGGGAACCTCGGTGCTGAAGGTGGAGGCTGTGGACGGTGACAAAGGCATCAATGACCCTGTGATCTACAGCATCTCCAGTGAGGATGGGGTGTCCCCAGGCCAGGGCTGGGCTGGGAGGCAACGGGGTCGGGGCTCCATCAGAACCACTGAAGCAGCTGTTCCAGCTGTTCCGCCTGTCCCCTTGCCCCTTGCCAGGCTCCACGCAGCCCAGCTGGTTTGACATCGGGGCAGATGGGGTGATCAGGGTCAATGGTTCCCTGGACCGTGAGGAGCTGCTAGAGGAGGATGAGGAGGTGCAGCTGCAAGTCATGGTGAGCAAAGGACCCAGCACACCTGTCAGACTCCTGCTCTCTAACCTCTGGCCTTTGATGTCTCTCTGAGCACTGGCTCTCTGCCCTCTGCCCTCTGTTCTGTGTCTCAGGCCACCGAGACACACCTCAACATCTACGGGCAGGAGGCCAAGGTGAGCACGTGGGTGACAGTGAGAGTGATGGATGTCAATGACCACATACCTGAGTTTTACAACTGCAGCCTCCCAGCCTGCACCTTCACCCCTGAAGAGGCCCAAGTGAACTTCACCGGCTACGTGGACGAGCATGCCTCCCCCCACATCCCCATCGATGACCTCACCATGGTGGTCTACGACCCGGACAAGGCAGGCGTGGTGGCATGAGTGTGGGCAGGGGGTGGCTGGGGGAGGCCAGTGGGAGCCTGGATCAAGTGCCGGTGTGATGTGGTGCTGGTGGTGCAGGGTGTGGTGATGGAGAAGGGGGGTCTGGGTGCTCTCTAGAAACCTGCGTTGGTAAGCAGTGTCATCCTGTGGGTGATCCGTGTGGGGCTGATAGAAAAGTGTGCTGAGCAGAGGCTGACATTGAATGTTAGGTGATACTGAGTAGAACGTCGTTGTCCTTGGTGATGGGTGGCTGGTGAGGTCTCCTGTCATTGGGCAGCCGTGATTTGAGTAGTCTTGGGAATTGGAGGAAGCTGAGCAGTGTTGGGATGAGTGCTCTGAAGGTGTGAGGTGGGAGGGAACTCTTTTTTTTTTTTTTTTTTTTGAGATAGGGTTTCGCTCTATTGCCCAGGCTGGAGTGGAATGGCCCAATCTCAGCTCACTGCAACGTCCGCCTCCCAGGTTCAAGTGATTCTCCTGCCTCTGCCTCCCAAGTAGCTGTGATTACAGGCATGCACCACCATGCCTGGCTAACTTTTGCATTTTTAGTAGAGATGGGGTTTCATCATGTTGGCCAGGCTGGTCTTGACCTCCTGACCGCATGATCTGCCCACCTTGGCCTTCCAAAGTGCTGGGATTACAGGCATGATCCACTGTGTCTGGCTATGGGAGGGCACTCTTAAATGGAGGCTGCGGTGAGAGGTGGGTAACATGGTGGTGCTGGAGGATGAGTAACTCCAGAGGGCGTGGGTGTTAGGAGATACTGAGGAGGTGGGAATGTTGTGTGGAGGACAGCGTCAGGGGGCGTTAGGTTGGCCAGAAGGATGGCACTGGCCAGTGGGGCCATGTAGGGTGTGAGTGGTGTTTGGTGTTGCTGTGGGGGGTGGGGGATGTGAAGGGTGGGTGCGAGAGATGGTTGACAGGAGTGAGGGGTGTGTGTCCTGGCTCTAGCCCAGGCCTGGGACCCACAGTGCCTAGGGAGCTGTCTTCTATGGAGCCCACATTTGCAGGGACTGGTGACCAGCCCAGCCTCCTGCACCCTCTCTCGCAGTCTTTTGAGAGCCCCTTTCTGTAGGACCTCATCTGGCAGGGCGTCCAGAGGCAGGAGCCTGGGGTCAGGGACTGGGGGAAGATGCAGGTGGGCAGAGCAACGGGACGGGTCCCTGCTAGACAGCCCACCTCTACAGGGCAGCAATGGCACCTTCCTGCTGTCACTGGGGGGCCCCGACGCAGAAGCCTTTAGCGTCTCTCCAGAGCGGGCAGCGGGCTCAGCCACGGTGCAGGTGCTGGTGAGAGCATCTGAGCTGGTGGACTACGAGAGGCAGACGGTGATGATGGTGCAGGTGAGGGCTGCTCTGGGGTGCCGGGGGCAGAAGCCATGGGCACTTGGGCTCCATAGCGCTGCCTCCTACCCTGCCCCTAGGTCATGGCCACAGACTCAGTCAGCCAGAACTTCTCCATCGCCATGGTGACCATCCACCTTAGAGACATTAATGACCACAGGCCCACATTTCCCCAGAGCTTGTACGACCTCACAGTGCCGGAGCATAGCGCCACCGGCTATGTGGTCACCAGCAGCATCCACGTGAGTGATGTGGACACGGTGGGGCTGTGGGGTCTCAGCAAGCAGGCATGCATGTGTGAGTGTGAGTGTGTGTGTGAGTGTGTGTATGTGTGAGACAGGGGTGACCATGAGTGAATCCGAGTGTGCTGGGGATTCTCCCTTTGCATCAGGAAGCATGACAGCTCTGTCCCCATGAGTTGCGTGGGTGGTGGTGCATGCATCGCCTCTGCACAGCTCCCTGCCCTGTCTCTGCCTCACAGGCCACGGACCCAGACACGGGCACGTGGGGCCAAATTACCTATAGCCTGCTCCCAGGAAACGGGTAAGGGCTCCAGTTGGGCCATGGGCAGGTGGGTGAGCAGGGCCCAGGATAGCTGGGGAAGACCGGAGTCACTTAGTTACATTTCAGTTTCAGATAAACGAGGACTGATTTTTTAAAAATAATGAATATGTTGCATATACCACATGGGATATGCTGGAATATTTGTTGCTGTGTATCTGATATTCACACTGAAGTGGGCATCCTGTGTCTGTATTTGCTAAACCTGGTCCCTCTGAGCAGGGCAGACCTCTTCCAAGTGGATCCCGTCTCAGGGACAGTGACAGTGAGGAACGGCAAGCTGCTGGACCGGGAGAGCCAGGCCGTGTATTACCTGACATTGCAGGCCATGGACGGTGGGAACCTGTCCTCCACCACCACGCTGCAGATTCACCTGCTGGACATCAATGACAACGCACCCGTGGTCAGCGGCTCCTACAACATCTTCGTCCAGGAGGAGGAGGACAATGTCTCCGTGACCATCCAGGTGTGAGCCCACCTGGACCTGGCGGGTGGGGCTGGGGGGAGGGGACCAAGCCTTATGTGTGGGCATGCTGGCTCTGGGTAGTCAGGGCTCCGCTGTGTGACTCTGAGACAGACACTCAGAGTCTCTGGGCCTGTGTTTCCTCTCAGGACATGAAGAGAACCATGGCCTTACTCTCAGGGTCACTGGGGAATAGTCTGATGACTTGTGTGAGGAGCTCAGCTCTGGGCCTGCCACAGAGCAAGCCCTCAAAAACATACATTTATTTTTTATTTACTCACCTGCCCCACTCCAAAAAGGACTTGAGGTGGCTTAAACAGTAAGATAAAAATATGAAAGAAATAAGAAAAAAAAAAGAGAAAATAAGGATGGTATTTGTTAAAGGGCACAAAGGTAAAATTAGAACCCAGTGCCTCAGAATTGCTCAGTAAACAGAATTGAAGGAGTGAGCTTCAAATTCTGTTCTGAGCTTCGTGGTGGCCAAAGCAAAAAGGAGAATGAGATCAGTGGCCAGGTTCACAGAGTTTATGAGATAAAAAGTCACTCGTGGCTCCAGAGAAACACCAGGAGTAGCTCCTCCCCTCGTCCTTCCTGAGGAGTTGGGCAGCTTCGCCCCTGCAGCATCTGAAAGGGGGTCTTGTGAGAAGTGAGAAACCAGGTCCTCAGAGGGGCAATCTGGTGGCCACAGAGCCCTCCCATCTTTCCGGGACTGTGCAGTTTCCAGAGCATGTTCCCATCCCTGATCTCTTGACAAGCTTTTGAAGCAGATGGCCTAATAGTTCCTATTTTACAGGAGACAACAGGCTCAGAAAGGTTAAGTGACTTTCTGTGGTTACACAGCTAGTGAATGACGGCGCTGGGGCTGCAGCCCAAACCTCTCTGGCCCTGAAGCCTGGGGCTTTCCTCCTTCCTGCTTGGCACTTCTCCCCTGGTCTGGGAGCTCCTCGGGGCAGGAGTATTTCCGGTCTGTCGCTGTAACTGTGTTGCCCAGCGTGATCCCCAGGAAGCACTTGACGAATTAACTGGCCTGAATTCAGGGCACCAAGGGACGAGAAGACAGGGTCAGACTTTTGGAAAATAACCATCTCCAGCTGCTTTCAAAGGATGCATGTAATAAACAAGATCCCAGCAGAATAAAATGGAGGAGCTGAAGGAGGGGCCCCGCAGGGAGGAAGGGAAAGAATTGGTTGAGACAGAGTGGTCCAGCTCTGGGTTCAAAGCCACATTTGCTGAGCATCCACCCATTCTTCGGCTGAGCCCTGGGTCCTCAGAGATGAATCCACCACCATTCCTGCCCCCAGGCAGCTCCCAGTTAGGGGGCAGGCGTCAGACAGTCACCCACTTGTGCTATGTTGAGGCCCAGGGAAAGCACCAACTTGGCCTGGAGTCAGGCAGGGAAGGTGTGGGGGGCATCAGGGTGAAGGAACAGAACCTGCAAGGGCCTGGTGGCACAGAGGAACCTGCTGTGTTATCCATGCTGGTTCACCCCAAAGGCAAGCCAAGCCTTCAAGGCGCTGGTGGGGCAGGAAAATACACACACACACACACGCACACACACACACTTTCTCTCTCTCTCTTTCTCTCTCTCTCAGACATACAAATTGGGTGAAGAATCAGCTATTTTAAAAATATAGCATTGATGACCAGGTGTGGTGGCTCACGCTTGTAATCCCAGCACTTTAGGAGGCCGAAGTGGGCGGATTACTTGAGGTCGGGAGCTCAAGACCAGCCTGGCCAACATGGGAAAACCCTGTCTCTACTAAAATTACAAAGATTAGCTGGTGTGGTGGTGCTCGCCTGTAATCCCAGCTATTCGAGGGGTTTAGGCAGGAGAATCACTTGAACCAAGGAATTGGAAGCTGCAGTGAGCTGAGATTGGGCCATTGCACTCCAGCCTGGGCAACAGAGTGAGACTCTGCCTCAAGAAAGAAAGAAAGAGAGAGAGAGAGATAAAGAAAGAAAGAAAAGAAAATATAGGCCAGGTGTGGTGGCTCACGCCTGTAATCCCAGCACTTTGGGAGGCCAAGGCAGGTGGATCACCTGAGGTCAGGAGTTTGAGACCAGCCTGGCCAACATGGCGAAACCCTGTCTCTACTAAAAAAATACAAATAATTCACTGGGCATGGTGGTGGGCACCTGTAGTCCCAGCTACTCAGGAGGCTGAGGCAGGAGAATCACTTGAACCTAGGAAGCAGAGTTTGCAGTGAGCAAGATCGTGCCATTGCACACCAGCCTGGGCAACAAGAGCAAAACTCTGAAAAAAAAAAAAAAAGAAGAAAGCATATATATAGCACTGAAGTAGTCATTATGGGAAAATCAGAATCTTGGACTTCACACTTATGAGTTTAAAACTTTCCTTGAATGCCTACAATTTCCTGCTCCTATATCCCCCTTCCTGCCAGAATATCAGGAGCAAAACAGCCTGTCTTGATGACGGCTGTATTCTCTGCATCTGCAACAGGGCTGGGCAGGCTGTAGGCCGACAGTGGTGGTTTGTGAGATGGGAGAATGGCCTCAGTGCTGAAGATCTCAGAAGCTCTTGCAAACTGTTTATCTGAGCCCCTTAGTTGAGAATCTGAGGCTGGGAGATGGGCCCACTGGCTCCAGGCCTGATAACTGCCTACATGGGCCAGCACTGGAGAGGAAAGTCCAGCTGCAGGGGAGGGGCTGTGGGCTGAGAGTGCTGATGGCTGATGGCCAATCCCTGCTTACCTGCACAGGCCCAGGACAATGATGAGCCAGGCACCAACAACAGCCGTCTGCTCTTCAGCCTGCTGCCTGGCCCCTACAACCACAACTTCTCCTTGGACCCTGACACAGGGCTCCTCAGAAACCTGGGGCCCCTGGACAGAGAGGCCATCGACCCCGCCCTGGGGGGCCGCATCGTGCTGACAGTGCTTGTTTCTGACTGCGGCGTGCCTGTTCTCAGCACCAAAGTCAACGTCACCATTACTGTGGAGGTATGGGCTGGCTCAGCCAGGGCTGGATGGCAGGGTGGGCCCCGGGGACTCCCAAGCTGATGGCCAGGCCCTCCAGCTTGAGCCAGTCACACTTCTGCCCTTTGCAGCCAGCCTGCCTGGGTTACAGCTCCTCTCACTCCTATGGCCCCAGGCAATACTCAACCTCCCTAGGTACTCAGGCCCCTCATCTGTAAAACGGGGGTGAAAAAGGCTGAAGGTTAAGCCAGTTAATGAATGGAAAGTGCTTGGTAGAGTGCCTGAGCTATAGAGAGTATCAGTAACTATCAGCTCTGTCACTCACAAAGCCCCACCTGAAACGCTCTCTGCTACCATTGAAAAGCAAACGGAAGGCGTGAAAAGCAGCATTGCTGGTGTCTACTGCACATCAGGACATCTCCCAAGGCCGGGCTGGTTATTACCATTTTGTTCCTATCATCTATCTATCTATCTATCTTTCTATCTATCTATCTATCATCTGTCTATCTATCTTGAGACGGAGTCTCACTCTGTCGCCAGGCTGGAGTGCAGTGCTGACATCTCAGCTCACTGCAACCTCTGCCTCCTGGGTTCAACTGATTCTCCTGCCTCAGCCTCCCAAGTAGCTGGGAGTATAGGTGAGAATCACCACACCTGGCTATTTAAAAAAAATTTTTTTAAGTAGAGACGGGGTTTCACCATGCTGGCCAGGATGGTCTCGATCTCTTGACCTCATGATCCGCCTGCCTCGGCCTCCCAAAGTTCTGGGATTAAAGGAGTGAGCCACCGCGCCCAGCCTTATTTATTTATTTTTGAGACAGGGTCTCCCTTTGTCGCCCAGGCTGGAGTGCAAGAGTGCCATCGTGGCTTACTGCAGACTCAACCTCCCAGGCCCAGGCAATCCTCCCATCTCAGCCTCCAGAGTAGTTGGGACTATAGGCACATGCCACCATGCCTGGTTAACTTTTTTATTTTTGTAGAGACGAGGTTTTGCCTTGTTGCCCAAGCTGGTCTGGAACTCCTGAGCTCAAGCAAGCTACCTGCCTTGGCCTCCTGAGTAGCTAGGATTAAAGATGCATGCCACCATGCCTGGCTAATTTGGCTAATTTTTAAAATTTATTTTTCGTAGAAACAGAATCTTACCTATTGCCCAGGCCAATCTTGAACTACTGGCCTCAAACGATCCTCCCACCTCGGCCTCCCAAAATGCTGGGATTACAGTCATGAGTCACCGAGCCTGGCCTATTACCATTTTATTGATCAAGCAGCTGAGGCAGGCCTGGGTACAGTGGCTCACATCAAAAATCCCAGTACTCTGGGAGGCCAAGATAAGAGGATTGCTTGAGCCCAGGAGTTCGAGATTGGGCTGGGCGACATACCAAGACCCCCATCTCTACAAAAATAAAAAATTAGCCAGGCATGGTGGCATGGACCTGTAGTCCCAGCTACTCAGAAGGCTGAGGCAGGTGGATCGTTTCAGCCTGGGAGGTTGAGGCTGTAGTGAGCTATGCTCATGCCACTGCAATCCAGCCCGTGAGACAGAGCAAGACCCTGACACAAAAAAGAAACTGAGGCACAGAGAGATTCAGTACCTTGCCTGGGGAGGGGTCACAAAATGGGGTTGTGACTTCAATCAGTTGGTTCTAAGGCTGCCACCAGCCCACAAGTCACCTTCCTCTGGAACAGTATTGTAACAGATAACCCTACATCCTCTAGGGTTGTGCAGTGCACAGCCTGCACCACTGCACATAGTAGCCCTGTATCCCCTGGATTGGGATGCACCATTTTCACACAAGGGTCAGAGAGTAAGACCTCAGAAATTGAGAAACTGAAGCAGAATGAGAACTTGCTGGTTGTCCTTGGGGTGGGAGGGCTGCAAAGAGAGAACTTCATTTCCTGAGTGAATGGATTTCTTCACCTCTGCGAACAATCCTCACAATTGCCCTGTTAGTGGGGACTACTACCCCATTTTGCAGATGAGGACATTGAGGCCCAGAGTGATCAAGGTCACATGTGAGGCAGAGGTGGAGCAAGATGTGATCAGTGCTCTCAGCCACTCCTGTGAGCTGGGGCGAACTTGAGAATGCAGCTGGTCTTGTGCATGGAGCCATGATGCCGTCTTTGGGAAATTAGCAGCAGAAAAGACATCTAGCTAAGGTGGAAGAAGGTTGTCTTCCAAATGTTCGTTCTAGGGTTATTCAGAAAAACAAACACCTATGATGTGACCCACAAACCCAGGAAGGGCTGGAGTGCTTAGGGCATCCCCCAAGCACATGCCAGTGTTAGGGGACAGAGGGGAGGACAGAGTCACCTCAAAAGGTTGTGACAATAGTTACAGGGCTCCAGCTGTGTCTGATGGGCTAGGGCTGGCCACAGGGGTGAGAGCCAAAAATAGCCAGTGTCCGACACAGGAGCAGGTCTAAGCTTCTGCAGGTTCTGGAGCCCAGCTCTGCCTGAGCACAGAGCTGGTGTCATGGGCTCAGTTGTATGCAGGAGGGACAGGGGTAGGAGGGGACAAGGGAAAGTGTGGGCCTTTGAGCCTTTGTGGACACATAATGGTATTGGTACCAACACAATAAATCCAAGAGATGGGAGTCAAGCTGGGCCAGGCAGGGTCGTAGGTGGAGACTCAGAACCGTGCTTCCAGGAATCAGGGTCTAGAACAGTTCTGAGCTGTGGTCAGAGAAACTTGGCCTTACATATCCAAGGAGGTAGGCAGGGCTTCCTGAGGATGGATATGTAAGGCCAAGTGCCCACCACATGCCCCCGAAACCCAGGTGTGTGACCTGAGCAAGTTCCCTCCTCCCAGAGCCTGTTTCCTCATCTGGGGAGTGGGCAGTGAGGTCTGAGGCACTGGTAGTCTGTGCCTCGGAGCACAGGGATTATGGTTTCTCAGATTGGCTCTGGGGAGGGTAAGATGGGATCTGGGGAATCAGACCTGTCTCTGCCTGCAGGACATCAATGATAACCTGCCCATCTTCAACCAGTCCAGCTACAACTTTACGGTGAAGGAGGAGGATCCAGGTACTTGTTCCCTGGGTGAGGAGAGGCCCTAGGGCTGGGGCCTGGTGTGACTTTGTCAGAGTGGACCTGGAGTGAGAGAAGCGAGGGCAGAGGAGGCTTCTGATGGTGGGGCCAGGAGTCTGTCTGAGCTCTGTCCCTCGTCCATAGGAGTGCTAGTGGGCGTGGTAAAGGCCTGGGACGCAGACCAGACAGAAGCCAACAATCGCATCAGCTTCAGCCTGTCGGGGAGTGGTGCCAACAACTTTATGATCCGAGGCTTGGTGCTAGGGGCTGGGTGGGCTGAGGGCTACCTCTGGCTGCCCCCGGATGTGAGCCTGGACTTCGAGACACAGTCCGTCTTCAGCTTGACAGTGAGTGCCGAGAATCCAGACCCCCAGGGGGGTGAGACCACAGTATATGTCCACGTGAATGTGGAAGATGTGAACGACAATCCCCCCACCTTGGATGGAGCCTCACTCCGGGGCGTCCGTGTGGCTGAGAATGGCTCGCAGCACGGCCAGGTGGCTGTGGTGGTTGCCTCGGATGTGGACACCAAAGCCCAGCTGGAGATACAGCTTGTGAACATTCTCTGCACCAAGGCCATGGTCGATGTGGGCAGCCTGTGCTGGGGCTGGTTCTCAGTGGTGGCCAACGGCTCTGTGTACATCAACCAGAGCAAAGCCATTGACTACGAGGCCTGTGACCTGGTCACACTGGTTGTGCGGGCCTGTGACCTCACCACGGACGCCGGCTTCCAGGCTTACAGCAACAATGGTAAGGCGGCCTGGTCTTACAGGGCTTGGCAGGCCACAGCTAGGGTGTGGGAAGAAGCCCTGGGCTGGGACTTACAAGGTCTGGGCTCAGATCCTGGCTCCAGCCCTTTCCAGCTGCAAATACTGGGAAAGTCCCAAATCCTCTCCAAGCTTCAGTTTCCTCATCTGTCCAGTGGAGTTGGGCAGTAGGTTGGCTGTGAAGAATCCATGAGAAGATCCATGTAAAGCATTTAGTGCAGTGCCTGGCCTGCAGTAGCACTCAATTAATGCCATTATTTTGCAAGATGCTGTGAAAGAAAGATCACACTTCAGAGCCAGATGTGTACTTGTATCCCACGTCTGACACCAAATAGCAATAATAACCACATTAACTGCTAGCATATATTGAGTCTTTATGATAGCCAAGAACTGCACCAGGCACCTTATAAGCATTTTTGCACTTCTACACAATCCATAGGGTATGTGGTCCCTACCAATTTTATAAATGAGGAAACAAGCAGAGTGTGGGCATTTAAACACCAGCTTGCATAGTTAGAATGTGTCAGCATAATGTCATAGGTGGGATCTACCTAGGCTGGGCCCAATCCTGGCCCACCTAACTATTGCTGTGTGACTTTGATAAGCTGCTTATCTCCTCTGAGGTCTGGGATGATGCTCCCACCCACACAGGCTACAGAAGACTGAGCAGGCATTCTGGGTCAGGAGCAGGGGAGGGGACTGAGCGCAGAGAACACATGGGAGAGAGGCTATGGGGCATGAGGTTGAGGTCCAGGCTCTTTGGGTCAAGCTCTTGTCCAGAGCCAAAACCAGCTGACCTTGTCTCCTAGGGAGTCTCCTCATTACCATTGAGGATGTGAATGACAACGCACCCTATTTTCTGCCTGAAGATAAGACTTTTGGTAAGCAGCAACCCTGTTCACACACACGTACCCCTGCTCCATGGGGTCATCCTTGGGCAACCCCCACAGACCATCCAAGGTCTTTCTAAAGGCCCCAGGAGGGCCTTTAGAGAGGGGGGAAGGCCTCTTCCCAGGGCTGCAATAGGAGAAAACATCGGAGGATTTTTTTTTCTTTTTTTTCCCCTATTTTTCTTTTTTTCGAGACAAAGTCTCACTCTGTCTCCCAAGCTGGAGTGCAGTGGTGCAATCTCGGCTCACTGCAATCTCCACCTCCCGGCTTCAAGTGATTCTCCTGCCTCAGCCTCCTGAGTAGCTGGGATTACAGACATGCACCACCACGCCTAATTTTTGTATTTTTAGTAGAGATGGGGTTTCACCATGTTGGCCAGGCTGGTCTTGAATTCCTGGCCTCAAGTGATCTGCCTAACTTGGCCTCCCAAAGTGTTGGGATTACAAGCGTGAGCCACCGTGCCCAGCCAACACTGGAGTTTTCATTCCAGCTCTGCCCCACCTAATGTCTAGCCCTGGCCCCCAGACCTTTTCTCTCTGGGCCTCCATTACCCTGTGCTGGCCTGTGACCTTGCCTGCGACAATGGGAGGTGGCTGACTTGCTAACTACTGGCCCAGTGGTGGCTGTAATGGTGTCTCTTTTGGTAGAGCGGTTGAGGGCAGGTTTAGGGGGATGAGCCCTGAGCTGCGCCCGTGGCCAGGCTTGGTCTGGGTGGGCAGTGTCTCGACCCTGCTGACTCCCTTCCCATTCACACCTGCAGTGATCATCCCTGAACTCGTGCTGCCAAACCGGGAGGTGGCTTCTGTCCGGGTAAGTCCTTGGCTCCAGCCTTTGTTGGTCACATTAGCCCCAGGGGACAAGGGTTGGGGCCTTCAAGCCTTTAACGATAGAAAGAAAATCTATGGGCTCCAACATATGAAAAAGAAAACCCCAGGAGGGAAACCAACACCTGTCTAATCGATGTAATCAAACTGCACTGTGTTAAATGTAGCATTCGTAAAAATGTCATGACCATAAATACCACTTGCAGTCTAGGTATTTTTTTACTATACCAGAATTCTTGAGTGCTACAGAGAACTCGTAGCCAATTGTAAATTAAATGAGTGCTTTGTCATTAAATAATTCCCAGAGCCAACTCATAAAAAGGCTTCAGCTGTTTATGGTGTTGGCTGTGAGCGAGTTTATTAGGGGTGGTGTCTATGCCATGTGTCGGGGAGGCCTCCCACACCGCCGAGGGCTGGGCCTGGCTGGGCTTCTTACTGACCTGCAGAGCTGCCTTCCCTCTCTGGGACTCTGTTTCCCTCTTCAACAAGAAGCTGGCAGTTCCCAGAAGGTGGCATGTGGGTGCTACTCCTTATGCTGTGGAAAGGACATGGGTATAGGAGATGGACAGGGCCGGCCTTCCCCACTTAAAGCTGAATGTAAGGACAGAGTCTCTCGGAGCCTCAGTTTCCTCTTGTAAAATGGGGATGGTAATCCTCCCTCTCTAGATAGAGACAGTAACTGTGTGACTTTCAAGCCTTAAAACATTTTCCTAATCTGCCAATTTTGTTCTAATGTCATGAGTTTGGCCACTGTAATTTTCTTTTTTTCTTGTTTTTTTAAGACAGAGACTCACTCTGTCACCCAGGCTGGAGTGCAGTGGAGCGATCTCGACTCACTGCAACCTCCACCTCCTGGGCTTAAGCAATTCTCCTGCCTCAGCCTCCCGAGTAGCTGGACTACAGGCATGCACCACCATGCCCAGCTAATTTTTTTGTATTTTTAGTAGAGACGGAATTTCACCATGTTGGCCAGGCTGATCTCGAACTCCTGACCTCAGGTGACCCACCCGCCTCGGCCTCTCAAAGTGCTGGGATTACAGGCATGAGCCACTGTGCCCAGCCAGCAATTTTCTTTAAATAGACTCTTGTTTGAGACTAAAGCATCGGTGTTGGCCTATCCTCAACAGTAACGTTAGTGGACTGGAGGCTCTGTGTGCTAGTTAAATTTTTCTCTAAAAGGCACTAGAATGAATAAAAATATTTGTGTCCCCTCCCTAACCAGCTTCATTGTCCACTAGGGGAATTGGCACTCACATTAGCAAGGAAATGAGGGGTCCCAGGGGAGGTGCTTAGGAAATCTGAGCATCACTCTGTGTGTGTGTGTGTGCACGTGTGCGCTAGTGTGCGTGCAAGTGTGTATGTCCAAGTGTGAATGTGTGTGCATATAAGGGTGAGTGTATGTGAATGCGTGTGACTGTGTGTATGTGGGTATGTATATGTGACTGTGTGTGTATGAATGTGTGTGACTGTGCAACTGTATGAATTGAGTGTGTTTGTGTGTGAACTGAGTGTGAGTGTATATGAGAGTGAGGGTGTGTCAGGATAAGTGTGAATATGAGAGGGTGTGTGAGTGTGTGAGGATAAGTGTGAGGGTGTGTATATGTGTGTGAATGTGAGTGTGTGTGTGTGTGAGTGTGGCAGTGGAGGGGTTGGGGGAGCAGGGCAGGATTTCCACATGTGAGGGACTTTGGGCAGTGATCTGTTTAGAGGTCGGGGACAGGAGCAGGGATTTCTCCAAAGCAGGCACACAGCTTTTTGGAACCATTTGCTTATTCAGGGCAGTGTGGGGATGGTGGATAGAGATGGTGAGGACCAGCCTCCCAGCCCACCCTTGCCTGTTGGGGTGGAGGGATGCCTGGTCAGGCCCCCAGATATTGTCCACTCTTGCTCCCAGGCCAGAGATGATGATTCAGGGAACAATGGCGTCATCCTGTTCTCCATCCTCCAAGTAGAATTCATCTCTAAGGATGGGGCCACCATCCCTTTTCAGGGCTTCTGGATCTCTACCTCCTCCGAGGCCGACGTGTTCACTGGGAGCATTCAGTAATGGTGGCGGTCCCTGGAGGGAGGGTGGGGGAGGGGCCTGATGGGAGCTTCCAGGCAGCAAGTTCCCCATCCTGAAGGTTACAAGGCTCCTGAGGATTCAGCTTGGGTTCAAAGACTGACCTGCACCTCCCACCTTCCACAGGCCCGTGACCAGCCTTGACTCCACTCTCCAAGGCACCTACCAAGTGATGGTCCAGGCCAGGGACAGACCTTCCGTGGGACCTTCCCTGGAAACCAACACCACCCTGAATGTGAGTGCCAGTCCCATCTCCAGCCCTCAACGCCCTCTGCCAGCCCCCAGGGTCCCTCATGCATCTCCTGCACACCCTCTTCCCCTAGCTCTTCACCGTAGATCAGAGTTACCGCGTGCGGCTGCAGTTCTCCACACCAAGGGAGGAGGTGGGCGCCAACAGACAGGAGATTAATGCGTAGGTCTGGGGAGCACGGGAGGGAGCTGTGGGAAGAACAGGGTGTAGGAGCCTGGTCTCTGGCAAAACCTTGATGGGATGTCTCTCAATCCTGTTCCTGACCCACATTTGACCTTGTCTCTGTCTTTAACCCTGTACCTTAACCTGCACCATGTTTTTGCATGTCCCCAGAAGCCCATACCCAGCCAAGGGCAGAGGGAGGCCTTGGAATAGGGCTGCCATGTACAGTTGTGAAGGCTGTGCACTGCACAAGGGCACTCTGCTTGCTAAGCTATTAACCCAGCCCCAGAGGAAGAGATTTCTTCTTGTAATTTGCATGGAAGTGTTACCTACTCAGCCAACAGAGCTGTCCAGAGGAGGTGCCCCTTTCTCACTCACACAATTCCAAATTCCCCTGGCATAGGTCCCTATCCTATGCCCTACCCTGTGCCACAGGGGCTAAGGCCCCGACCCCAGGCCTCTGTGACATCTGCTCCCTTTGCAGGGCTCTTACCCAGGCGACCAGGACTACAGTCTACATTGTGGACATTCAGGACATAGATTCTGCAGCTCGGTGAGTGCCCAGAGACCTGGAGGTGGGGGTGAGAGGGAGAATCAGTAGCAGGAGGGGCCCGTTGGGTGGTCTAGGCTGCTGACTCTTCAACTCTGTCCTCCTCCAGGGCCCAAGCCAAGTCCTACCTTGATGCCTACTTTGTCTTCCCCAATGGGACAGCTCTGACCCTTGATGAGCTGAGTGTGTGAGTGGGGCTGCCCCTGGGGCAGGCGTTAGGGTGAGCAGAAAGTCTGGGGTATGCCAAGGTCCCTCGGGCCTAAGTGGAGTTCTGTGGCCAGGATAATCCGGAGTGATCAGGACTCGCTGACGCAGCTGCTGCGGCTGGGGCTGGTGGTGCTGGTGAGTGCGGGCAGAGTGGGGCAGCAGGTGAAGCTGCGGTGCCCCCACAGTCTCCCTCACACTCATCCTTCTCCAGGGCGCCCAGAAGAGCCAGGAGTCAGACCCGTTGAATCAGCTCATCAGCGTTATCATAGGATTGGGAGTGGCTTTGCTGCTGGTCCTTGTGATCATGACCACAGCCTTCGTGTGTGTGCGGAAGAGGTGCAGCTCCCATTGCCCCCATGTCTCCAACCTTCACCTTCTCCCACCACCAAGACATCAGGGGGCAGGGGTGGAAAGAGCTGGGGTTTAGGCATAGGCATACGTGCCTTTACTCCCCAGGGACCCAGTGTGAGATCTTGGGCAAGCCACCTGCCCTCCCTGAGCCTCAGTGCCCTCATCTGCGAATGGGCATGACACTAGATTCCTTAGTGCACTTATGGAAGTGATGTGCATCTCACACCCAGCGAGACACTGGGACACACTATGCATTTAATAGATGCTGCTGCTTTTTCCAACATGTACAGAGTCAGCAGCCATATCTGGCTTTGACTTCAAGCTTTGTCACTGGCTATGTGACCTGCAGCAAATCACTTGCCTTCTCTGGCTCTTACTTCTACCCTCTGTAATATAGAGCTAAAACTCGCCTCCCAGGATCTTGTGAAGCCACACTCTCAGGGCCTCCACTGGGCACACAATAGGTGTGCAGCAACAGTGTGACCCCCCTCCTGGTTCCCCACAGCTACAACCGGAAGCTTCGAGCTATGAAGGCTGCCAAGGAGGCCCGAAAGACAGCAGCGGGGGTGATGCCCTCAGCCCCCGCCATCCCAGGGACTAACATGTACAACACTGAACGGTAAGCAGGGGTTGACGGCTAGGTAAGAGGCCTGGTGGGGTGACTGAGGGCCAGGCCACCTGACCAGACTTTCTCTCCAGAGCCAACCCCATGCTGAACTTCCCCAACAAAGACCTGGGCTTGGAGTACCTCTCCTCCTCCAGTGACTTAGACTATGTCAGGTGAGCAGTACTCCTCACAGCCATGCTAGGTGGTGGTGGTGGTACAGGTAGTAAGGGTGATGGTGATGATAGTGGTGGTGATGATGGTTATGAAGATGGTGTGGTTGGTGGGAGTGATGGTGTTGGTGGTGATGGTGGTGGTCATGGTAGTGGTGGTAGTTATGGTGGTGATGGTGGTAAGGTGATGGTGATAGTGGTGACAATGGTGATGATGACAATGATGATGGTGGTGCTGATGATGGTGTTGGTGTTGAGGTGATGGTGGTGGTGGTGGTGGTGGTGGTAATAGTGGTGGTGGTGATGGTGGTGATGACAATGGTGTGGTGGT
>PVKP010007771.1:0-25326 GCA_004027715.1 Plecturocebus donacophilus
GGATTTATCCACCTGTCGACTTTGTAATTGCCGACTTTCAGATTGGGTCTCTGAGTGGATGTCCGGCTTGTTAGTTATTAAGTTTTTTCTGTTTCTTAGTTTTCCTTCGGGGGGCGCTCCTTCCCCACAGAGCTGGGCCTTCCCAGGTTCAGCTGTGCTCGCTCTCTCCTCAGTGCTTCCAATTGCTGTTCTCCTTGTGGGGATGGGACCAGCGGAGGCTTTGGGCACCCAGTCCCGTACACTCCGCACTGAGAAGCGCTGCGCCGGCCAAAAGAGTCGCGCTGGCAACCCGGGTGGCTCCTTCGCTGGGAATCTCCCAGTCTGTGGGCATCAAAAATTCGTCTGCAATTGCGGCATCCACTCGCTCTCTGCGCTTTCACTGGGAGCTACAATCCTGAGCTGCTGCTATGTGGCCATCTTGGATCTCTCTCCCTGATTATATAACTTCTGAAAGATGGTTCTTAAAATAAATACTCTACCATGTACATATCTTTATCCTACCCCTCCTATTCTTATTAAAATCTCTATTCTAATTGACATTGACAGCTATAAATTTCCATTATTTGTCCTCTGTGTTAAGTCTTCTGTAAAAAGACTGTTTTCTATTTGTTTCAAAAAACCAATAACCAATAAAACCAAAACCTAACACGTATTACAAAGTATGAAATATATTGCAAAAGATCATTGTTATTCACACTACTCACTGCAATGCTTTTTCTTTCCAATTCTATGGCATAATTCAGTTTTGAAATCCAAATCAGTAATTTTGTTGATTGTCTTTGAAAATCATTTACATTTAGTTTTGCACCATTTCATTTTTACCCACTCATATTTTCTTTTTCATTTCCTTAATTTACATTTTCAGTCATATTTTCCTTGCAAGGCCAAGGAAGGTAAAAATGATTACTCTTTGTTATTATTATACTTTTATATCATTAGATTCAGCTTATGATTTTTAAGACTGTTACAGAATAAAAATTGCCTACATTCCTTATGAGCAATATAGAAATTTATTTATTGTAATGAAAACTGATATTTAGACTAATATTTCTACAAGTTACAATAGTTGAAGGTGTTCTAAATACTTTTGTGTAACATGTCTTTTGCCACAAACCTTTGATTCAGAATCTCATACCAAGTAGGTAGTTTCATTTTTGTTTTGTTTCGTTTTGTTTTGTGATGGAGTCTCACTCCGTTGTCCAGGCTGAAGTACAATGGCAAGATCTTAGCTCACTGCAACCTCCACCTCCCGAGTTCAAGCAATTCTCGTGCCTCAGCCTCCCGAGTAGCTGGGATTACAGGCAACCAATGGTGCGCCTGGCTAATTTTTGTATTTTGAGTAGAGACGGGGTTTCGCCATTTTGGTCAGGCTGATTTTGAACTCCTGACCTCAAGTGATCCACCCGATCGACCTCTCAAAGTGCTGGGATTACAGGCATGAGCCACCATGCCCAGCTGGTATTTTCATTTTTAAACAAATAATAATAGGCCTTGACATTTTTGCAAGACTCTGTTTATAAAGCCAACCCTAATATTCTGCAAATAAACCAGCATGGCTCCACCCCGATAAGTCTTTTAAGTAGATCATTTCACAAAAAATATCATTAAATATATTTCAGCAATTGTCTGACCAAAGCCCCACTTAAAGAGGCATAAAAAGAAATAAAACTTTTAATTTTACAATTCTATGCATAAAATAAAATTTAAAAACTCTACCTACTATAAAAATCCATTTCTACTGAGGTAGATTGATTGCATTAAGGTCCCACCTTAATGGTTTCCAGGAATCAAAGTCGTTTGCCCTATAGCTCTACAGTTCCTTCTCAGGCTGACTCATGGCTGCTCCATGAGCTTGCTTTGGCAATTAACGTTAGCACAAGGCTTGAATGATGATAGCAGAGGGTTGATGATAGCAGAGGCTTGAATTTGACTTGCAGGGTTCTACTTTTTATTCCTGACCCCTGCCACTATCACAAGAATGTGTTTAGCTAGCCTGCTAGAATAGTATGAGAGACATGTGGAAGAATGCTCAATTGCCCAGCAAAGGGACATCTTAGAACAGTGTGCCCCAAGCCTACCAAACCAAATATGTGCAGATGCCTGAGAGAACCCATCCAGTCTCAATCGAACCTGGCTCAGATCAGCAGGTCAAGTCTGCTAGCCCATAAAGCTATGAGAAATAATATACATTGGCCATTGTAAACAACTAATTTTTTATGCATTTTTTTATGAAGCATTACTGAAGTGATAAATAATTGATACATCTACTCTGCATTTTTTCATTGCTTTTAAGAAAAAAGGCATTGCTTCATAATTGCTATTATTATCATCAGCATCATTATTATTAAATTTCCACATAATTTATGCCAATGCTCTTGACCTTGGCTATTTGGGATAGGTATAAAGTATTTTTTAGGTAAGTTATGTACATTGTTTTTTCTAAGACCTAATGCCATTGCACATTTACTAAACTGTAGCAATTACAGTGTAAATGTAACTTTTATGTGCACTGGGAAATCAAAACATTTGTGTGACTCACTTTATTGCAATATTCACTTTATTGCAATGGTCTGGAACTAAATGTGCAATATCTCTGAGGTGTGCCTGTACTAAATTCTGAAATGGCATGGTGGGAATGACAAAGCCATAATAAGCTACTCTTCTCTTAGAGCAATTTATTTTTAAGTTTTTTATTATCTAAATAATTCTTCATTTCCTAAGCATTACTATTATTTACAGTTTTATTTTAAAATAATTGAGACAATTTATTATGGTCCTAATTTTTTGTGATATTCAATGAGTAACCAGTATATTTCTACTACAAGACTTTCTGCATGCCTTTAGAATTACAGCTTCAGATAGTCACTGAAATAGAAGGTCTGTAATGTTGTTGTTGTTTTTTAATTTGCAGGAAAGATTTCACTATTAAATATTTCACAAAAGAAAAGAAAAAAAAAGACTACCTCATGGACTGTCAAGAGTGAACAAATAGACTGTAGTTATAAGGTTAATGTGTTATTTTACATTTCCCCAGAGCCTGGTAGTGGAGTGACTTAAAGAGTGTGATGTTGCCATAAAGGAACAGTGAAGAAAAACAAAGACAAACAACAAATAAGAAAACTCTCTCTCCCTTAACTTTTTCTCTGAAGAGACTACCTAATTATAACATATAAACACCATCAGAAATACTTAAAGAAATTATGGAAGCACCAACAGTTTTTCAGCAATTGCAGAGGAGAAATGCTCATCACCACCCATTATATTCTATTCAATATTTTGTTTGTTTTGCTCTGAAGAATCAGTTCAACATAGCAAATAAATCTGAAACCATTGTGAACTCAGCACAAAGTAATCTTTACTCTTCATTGTTTGTTCTGAAATAGACAGAGTGAACAGATACGAACTAAGTACATAACTGGGAAAGAAAACTTGCAACATATTACAAACATAAGACTCATATGATTTCAAATAATCAAGAAAACACAACCTAGTGGACATATAATGAAAAGGTAATTCAAAAGAAAAGATAATATAAATGCCTAATCAGTATGTGTAAGCATTCAGTCTAATAGTCCTCCACATTGGTTGTACTAATTTACATTCCCACGAACAATATACAAGGATTTCCTTTTCTCCACAACCTCACCAGAATTTGTTATTGCCTCTCTTTTGGATATAAGCCATTTTAACTGGGGTGAGATAATGTTCACTGTAGTTTTGATTTGCATTTCTCCGATAATCTAGCGATTTTCAGGACCTTTTCATATGCCTGTTTGCCATTTGCATGTCTTCTTTTGAGAAATATCTATTAAAATATTTGCTCATTATAAAAATCAGATTATTAGACTTTTTCTTACAGAGTTGTTTGAGCTTTTTGTTTATTCTCGTTATTAATCTTTTGTCAGATGGGTAGTTTGCCAATATTCTCTCCCATTTTGTGAGTTGTCGCTTCAATTTATTGATAGTTTCTTTTGCTGTGCAGAAGCTTTTTAACTTGATGTGATTCCGTTTATCCATTTTTGTTTTGGTTGCCCATGCTTATGGGGGTATTGCTCAAGAAATATTTGCCAGACCAATGTTCTGGAGAGTTTCTTTTTTTTTTTCTTTTTTTTTTTTGAGATGGAGTCTCACTCTGTCAGCAGGGTGGAGTACAGTGGTACGATGTCAGTTCACTGCAACCTCCACCTCCTGGGTTCAAGTGATTCTCCTGCTTCAGCCTCCCTAGTAGTTGGGACTACAAGGGTACACACCATGCCCAGCTTATTTTTGTATTTTTAGTAGAGACGAGATTTCACCCATGTTGGCAAGAATGGTCTCAATCTCTTGACCTCGTGATACACCCACCTCAGCCTCCCAAAGTGTTGGGATTACAGGCGTGAGCCACCGTGCCCTCCCAATATTTTGTTACAGTAATTTATAGTCTGGAGTCTTAGTTTAAGTCTTTAATTCATTTTTATTTAATTGTTGTATATAGTGAGAGATATGGGTCTATTTTCATTCTTCTGCATCTGGATATACAGTTTTCACAGCACCAATTATTGAAGAGATTGTCTTTTTCCCATTGTATGTTCTTGACACCTTTGTCAAAAATGAGTTCACTGTAGGTGTGTGGATTTGTTTCTGGGTTCTCTATTCTGTTCCATTGATCTATGTGTCTGTTTTTAATTCAAGTGCCATGTTGTTTTGGTTACTATAGCCCTGTAGTATAATTTGAAGTCAGGTAATGTAATTTCTCCAATTTTGTTCTTTATGCTTAGGATATATTTGGCTATTATGAGTCTTTTCTTTGATCCATATTTATAGGATTTTTTTTCTATTTCTGTGAAAAATGTCATTTTGATAGTGAGCACATTGAATCTATAGATTACTTTGGGTAGTATAAACATTTTAACAATATTCTTCCAATCCATGAACAGGAAAATATTTTTCCATTTTTTAGTGTCCTGTTCAATTTATTTCATCAGTGTTTTGTAGTTTTCATTACAAAGACTTTTCACTTCTTTGGTTAAGTTAATTCCTAGGTGTTCAATTTCATGTGTGGCTGTTGTAAATAGGATAATCTTTTTTATGTCTTTTTCAGATTATTCACTATTGGCATACAAAAGTGCTACTAATTTTTGTATGTTGATTTTGCTTCATGTCACTTTAGTGAATTTATCAGTTCTAACAGTTTTCATGTGTGGATTATTCCGTTTTTTTCAAATATAAGATCATATCATCTGCAAACAAGAATAACTTAACTTCTTCCTTTGAAACCTGGAGGACCTTTATTTCTTTTCCTTATCTGATGGCTCTAGCTAGGACTTCCAGTACTATGTTGAATAACAGTCATGACAGTGGGCATCTTTTCCATGTTTAAGATGTTAGAGAAAAGGCTTTCTGTATTTTCCCATTCAGTATACTAGCTATAGGTTTGTTATATATGGCTTTTATTACGTTGAAGTATGTTTCTTCTATATCCAGTTTTTAAAGAGATTTTTATCATGAAGGGATGATGAATTTTATCAAATGCTTTATCAGCATCAGTTGAAATGATCATATGATTTCTATCCTTCATTCTGTTGATATGATATATCACATTGATTGAATTGTATGTTGAATCATCTTTGCATCCCACGCATAAATCGCACTTAGTTCTGATTAATGACTTTTCTAATGTATTGTTGAACTTGGTTTGCTAGTATTTTGTTCAGGATTTTTTCATCAAAAGTCATTAGAGATATTGGCCTGTAGTTTTCATTCTTTGATGTGCATTTGTGTGGTTTTGATATCAAGGTAATACTAGCCTTGTAAAATGAGTTTGGAAGTTACCCCTCTTCATCTAGATTTTTGGAGTTTGAGTAGTATTGGTATTAGTTCTTTAAATATTTGATAGAATTCATCAATGAAGCCATCAGGTCCCATGCTTTTCTTTGCTGGGAAACTTATTATGGCTTCTATCTCATTACTTGCCATTTATCTATCCAAGTTTTGGATTTTTTCCTGGTTCAATCTCGATAGGTTGCGTGTGTTTAGGAATTTGTCCATTTTTCTTCCTGGATTTTCCAATTTATTGGCATATAGTTACCCACATTAGCTATTAGTGATTCTTTGAATTTCTGCGGTATCTGTTGTAATGTTTCCCCTCTTGATTTGTGATTTTATTGGTATCTTCTTTTTTTCTTAGTCTGGTTAAAGGTTTCTCAATTTTGTTTAACTTTTCTAAAAATTAATTTTTTTGTTTCATTGACCTTTGTGTTGTTTTTTTTTCTTTCAATTTCACTTATTTCTGCTCTGATTTTTTAAATTTTTTTTTTCTTCTACTTGTTTTGGATTTGGTTTGCTCTTGCTTTTCTAGTATTTTTAGGATGCATAATTACATTGTTTATTTGAAATTTTTCTACTTTTTTGATGTAGGCACTTACAGCTATAAACTTCAACTTCCATCTGAGCACTGCTTTTGCTGTGTACCATAAGTTTTGGCTTATGTGTTTCCATTCTCAATTGTTTCAAGAAATTTTTCAATTTTCATCTTAATTTCTTCATTGACCCATTGGTCATTTTGAAGCATATTGTTTAATTTCCATACATTTGTATAGTTTCCAAAAGTTCCCCTGGTTACTAATTTCTAGTTGTATTCCATTGTGGTCAGAGAAAATGCTGGATATTATTTCAATTTTTGGAATGTTTTAAGAGTTGTTTTGTCACCTATCATATCCTTGAGAATGATCTATCCTTGAGAATAATCCATATGCTAAGGAAAAGAATATGTATGCTGTAGTTCTTGGAAAAAAATGTTCTGTAAATATCTATTAGATCCATTTAGTCTATAGTGCAGATTCAGTCTGGTATTTCCTTGATGATTTTCTGCCTGGAAGATCTGTCCAGTGCTGAAAGTGGGGTGTTGGAAGTGTCCATTTAAAACTGCATTGGAGCCCATTTCTTTCTTTTTAGCACTAATAATAGTTGCTTTATATATCTGGGTACCCCAGATATTGGATATATATATATATATATATATATATATATACACACACACACACACACATACACATATATATATACACACACATATATATATATATGTAAAATCATGTACACCCAACATGTGCCTGTTGCAAATCCTCTTGCTGAATATACCTGCTTATCATATTATATAGAGACCTTTATTGTCTCTTCCTATAGGTTTTGTCTTGAAATTTTTTTTGTCTGATGTATATATAGCTACTCCTGCTCAATTTTTGTTTCTGTTGGCATAGAATATCTTTTTTCCATTCTTTTTTCAGTCTATGTGTGTCTTTATAGGAGAAGTGTGTTTCTTACAGGCAATAGATCAATGGATCTTTTTTTTAAATCCATTTAGGATCTTTATATCTTTTGATTGGGCAGTTTAGTGTGTTTACACTCAGTGTTATCACTGATAAGTAAGGACTTACTCCTATTTTGTTATTTGTTTCCTGGTTGTTTTGTGGTCTTCTCTTCATTCTTTCTTTCCATTCTATCTTTCTTTTTTGAAGTTGATTATCTGTGGTGATACGATTTACTTTCTTGCTTTTTATTTTTTGTATGTTTTCTGGTTTGAGGTTACCATGAGGCTTGTAAATACTATCTTATAAACTATTATTTTAACCTGATAACACTGTTTGCATAAACAAACAAACAAAAAGAAAATAATAAAAATGCTAACCTTAACTTCATAATTTTTTGTTGATATACTAAGCTTTACATTTTTCTTGTTACTTTTCATATCTTATGGTATTATGTCCTGAAAAGTTGCAGATTTAATTTTGATTCATTCATCATTTAGCATTTCTACTTAGGATAAAAGTAGTTTACACACCAGTTACATTGTTATAATATTCTGTTTTTCTGTCTACTTACTATTACCAATGAATTTTTAACTTTCAGGTGATTGCTTCTTTTGCATTTAAATCCGTTTCTTTCTGATCGAAGTACTCCCTTTAGCATTTCTTGTAAGATAGGTCTTGTGTTGAATGAAATCCTTCAGCTTTTCTTTGTTTATGAAAGTCTTTATTTCTCCTTCATGTTTTAAGGATATTTTCAACAAATATGCTATTTAAGTTAAAAGTATTTTTTGTTTCCTTCAGCACTTAAATATGTCATGCCACTCTCTCCTGGCCTATAAGGTTTCCATTGAAAATCTGCTGCCAGGCAGATTGGAGCTCCATTGTATAGTATTCATTTCTTTTCTCTTGCTGCTTTTAGAATCTTTTTTTTTTTATTCTTGGTCTTTGAGAGTTTGATTATTAAATGTCTTAAGGTAGTGTTCTTTGGCTTAAATCTGTTTGGTGTTCCATAACCTTCTTGTACTTGGAATTCATATCTTTCTCTAGGTTTGAGAAGTTTTCTCTTATTATCTCTTTAATAAACTTTCTACCTCTATCTCTTTATCTCTACTTTAAGGCCAATAACTCAGATTTGTTCTTTTGAGGCTACTTTCTAAATCCTGTAGGCATGTTTCATTGTTTTTTATTTGTTTTCTTTTGTCTTCACTGACTATATATTTTCAAATAGCCTGTCTTGTAGCTCACAGATTCTTTCTTTTGCTTGATCAGTTCTTCTAGTAAAGGACTCATACTATTTTCATTATGCCAGTTGCATTTTTTCATCTACAGAATTTCTGCTTGACTCTTTTTAATTATTTCAATTTCTTTGTTAAATCTATTTGATAAAATTCTGAATTCTTTTTCTGTGTTATATTGAATTATTTTGAGTTTTCTCAACAAAGCTATTTTGAATTCTCTGTCTGAAAAATCACATATCTCTGTTTCTCCAGGTTTGGTCCCTCATGTCTTATTTAGTTTATTTGGTGAGGTTGTATTTTTCTGGTTGGTGTTGAGATTTGTAGATATTCTTTGATGTCTGAGCATTGAAGAGTGATGTATTTAATTCAGTCTTCATTGTCTGGGCTTGTTTGTACCCATTCTTTTTTGGGACCATTTTCCAGATATTTGAAAGAACATAGGTGTTGTAATATAAGCTGTTTATCTGCTTTAGGGTCACCCCACACCCAGCAATGCTGTGGTTCTTGCATACTTGTAGAGTACTACCTTGATGGTCTTGGACAAGATCCAAGAGAATTATCTGAATTACCAGGTGGAGACTTGCTCTCTTCTCTTACTTTGTCCCAAGCAAGTCTCTCTATATATATTCTGAGCCACCTAAATCTGAGGGTGGTGTGAGACAAGCACCCCTGTGGTCATCATCCATATGACTGTGCTTGGTCTGACCTGAAGCCAGCACAGCACTGGGTCTTGCCCAGGGCTTGCCATAACCATTCCCTGGTTACTGCATATGAGCTCAGTCTGTTCTCACAAATAAATAACAAAATGGAAATGCCACCTTGAGTGAGATTCAGCAGAATAACATACAACATAAAATAAAAATTTTATTACAATTACAATAGCTACAATTGTAAAGGGTATGGCAGAAACAATGGATAACACCTAAAAAGTGCTAATGGAAAATAGTTGTCAACTTAGAATTGTACTCCTAGCAAAGCTATCTTTCCAAAATAAGACATTTTCAGATAAACTAAATTTAGTGTTTTCCACCAACACATCTTCTGTAAAGGATGAACTTCAGGAATAAGGATAATGTGGCAAAATGATCATTAGTGACACAAGAAAAAATGGTTCTTCTTGCACCATGGTTACCAACAAAAATATTGGTAAATATGTAAGTAGATGTAAACAAATATCAACTGTATAAAATGGTAATAGTAATGTTTAATTCAATAAGAAAACATGATCTAGAAACAAAATGCCAGAATATAATAATTTGGTTTTTTGGACAGATATAATTAAAGCTAAGAATGCTAAGATCTTATGATATTTGGGAAGAAAGTAACGACATTGATTAAAACTAGAATGTGGTTAAATATGACCATTATTTTTAATCATAATGACTCAAACTAGCAATTGTACATAATTTTTAATTATTAGAGGTAAGCAAATAAAATTTTTTAAAAACTCAATTTAAGGGAAAAAACAGGTAGGAGAAAAGCAAGATGCTTTGAAAAAGATAAATAAAAAGCACAATATAAAATGATAAAAAAATCTACAAATACGTATAATCTAAATAAATGTAAGATTGAACTTGTCAGATAATGTAAAAAGCATCCATATCTGTTATAATTACCATGTTTGTATTTGTATGGTACAAATTTACAATGTAAGGACATGAAAGGTTTGACTTTTAAGGTTGGAAAATTTTATTTCAGATGAATACCAAATAAGAGAAAGCATGTCTAAAAAAATAGACTTTGTAAGCCAAAGGGCAGTATTAGGGAAAAATTCAATATATTAGGAGATATGTGTATATATATGAAATAATATAGATATAAAATAATAAAATTATGTAAAATAATTCTAAACTAGCATTCACTTAATAAAATAGCCTCAAAGTATTAGAAGCAAAAATTATAAGAAGTAATTTATTCAACTATGCAGAAAACTATTATATATTTTCTCTTTCAGTAATTGATAGATAGATGAACAACAATTGTTCATATGTTGTTCAAATGTTCCATAACCTTACTATTTATCAGTTAGTCAGATAAATAGTAAGATTATGGAACATTTGAACAACATATGAACAAAGTTTTATCTGAAAATCGTATCTAGAGCAATATATAATTCATGACTTAAAAACTATAGTTTTGCAAGATGTTGCCAATGGAGGAAGCTGGGTAAAGGCAACAAAATATCTCTCAGTACTATTTCTTATAACTTCATGTTGATTTATAATGATCTCAAAAAAGAAAGAAATTACACATGTGATTTGCCTTTTTGGCTCACAGTATATTATCTATAAATTATAGTTATTTAAAAATAAATTATGGATAATGCATCAAAATTGATCTATATCTATATTTACATCTTTAATTACAGTCACATGCTACATAATGATGATATTGTCAAAGAACTGCACATGCAAAGGTGGTCCCATAAGATTATAACATGATATTCTTACTGTACCTTTTCTATGTTTAGATACAAAAATATTTACTATTGTATTACAATTGAATACAGTATCCAATACAGTATACTGCTATACAGCTTTGTAGCCCAGGTGTGTAGTAGGCTGTATTGTCTAGGTTTGTGTAAGTATACACCTTGATGTTAGCAACTCAGTGAAATTGCCTAAGGACATATTTCTGAAAAAGTATTCCTATCATTAAGTAATGCATGCCTATATTGGAGAAAGGTTGGGTTCCAAAGGCTGCTCTTACTTTGTAGGCCAAATAGAAATATACCTACCCTTTAAGTCTTTCAAACAGAATGCCCTTCCCCTTTTTACAGATGCACATTTCCTTGTTGAACTTCTCTCAAAATAGAACAATGTGTTATGTGCTAAAGTATCTAATGAGAGTAGTAGCACTCTTTCTTTATCATTCCATAGGTGTTCCAAAGAACTGCTTAATACTTTATTGCTTTACCACTCATTTTCATTGGCAGAATTAAACCTTGAACATGTACAATCATATGTTCTTGAGTAAAATTTGCTATTGGTAGTTTTTTCAGCATGCCTATCTTTTAACTTCTTGAACTTCCTCAGAATTAACATTTTACAAATAAGTTTCTAACTTTGGCGATAATCCTTTAGGCACACACTTAAAAATGTTGTTATTTAATTAATTGCTTTTCTCATCCCTCGCTGAGTATTGTTGATTAAATTATTTATACGTTGCATCATTTGCTTTATATGTTTTTCAGACTGGTTCTTACTCTGATAATTTTTCCCATAAGCACAGGCAACATGTGTGATTTTTCTCATTCCTTTGGGCTTTTAAATGATCTCGACTTCCATTTTCATTTTAGCTGCACTACAGAACTTATTAGCACTTTCAACCTTCTCATGGTTTTTCATATTTATCGAACATGATGGGTTTAAATTATTCATAAAGCACCTCTACACTGAGGACAAAATGAGCACACAGTAAGATTAGAAGCAGTGCAATAAAGGAGACGAAGATGACAGCGTACAAATTATAAGGCATTCGATAGCAGGCAGAGGTAATATTTCTTCTCAGGAAAGACTTTTCCTTCATAGCTGTGAAAATTCATAATTTGAAATTTATAATACAGGAGGAGCTTATACAGCCAATTTCATGAATCTGGTAACTAAGTTTTCTGATAGCATTAAAATGAATAATTCCTTGACTTTATTTATATATCATTACTAATTTTGATTAATTTTTGTTCATCGTCTGTTATTTAGAATGATGGCTAACTAAGAATATGGACCGGATTACTATTTTTGTTGTTGTTGTTGTTGTTGTTGTTGTTGTTTTGTTTTGTTTTGTTTTATGGTAAAAACACTTAAGTTGGCTGGGCTTGGTCGCTCACGCCTGTAATCCCAGCAGTTTGGGAGGCTGAGGTGGGCAGATCACCTGAGATCAGGAGTTTCAGACCAGCCTGGCCAACATGGTGAATTCCCATCTCGACAAAAATAAAAAAATTAGCCAGGTGTGGTAGTGGTGCATGACTGTAATCCCAGCTGCTCAGTAGGCTGAGGCAGGAGAATCGCTTAAACTGGGAGATGGAGGTTGACGTGAGCCAAGATTGTGCCACCTCCCTCCAGCCTGGGCAACAGAACAAGATTCCATCCCCTCCCCAACAAAAAAGTAAAATTACAAATAATAATAATAAACAACTGGAGTTCATCCTTTAAATCAGTTTTAGGAATTGATAGTTAATTTTATTAAAAAATCTCTTCTGTCTTCATACAGTTTCAAAAGTGATAGAGTTGGCAAATATAATTAACCTCAAATATATAAATATCAAAGAAGTCTTATGTGATAACTATGAAATATCATGGAGATGTTTACCTCCTTTGTTCATTACGTGAATCTGTAAGGGTACTGGCCTGTAAGGCAAGGAACTAGAATTCTTGGGTGCATAATACAAGGGTGGTTGTTTATCTTTTCTGCAATCTTCAATTTTCACGATGTGAGTCCCCTAAATATTTAAAATAACAACAAGGCAACAATAATGGCAACAGCAATAACAGCAGTAATAATAATTTAAACACCCAATAATACGACTTGGCTGAGCTGTCTTTGCAGTGCTCCAGCATCTCCTTATTCTTCAGAATAAGGGATTTTTATTACCATCATGAGAGCTGCTTTATGGAATATATCTGATTATATTTTTACAGTCCCAATACCATTAGTTTTCCAGACTTTACCCATGAAAGCAAATAGAGCTTCTTTGCTCAGTCTGGCAATCTAGATGCTGGATTTCACAAGTATGCCTGTTCACTTGGAATATTAAATTAAATGTTCTTGTCATATTATTTATCAAGAAATGTGCCATATTTGCATTTATTAATTTTCACTTATCCTAAGTATATAAATTGATACTATTGACTGACATTTATTATATTATAAATCCAACCTGTCCCAAGCTAAGCAGAGCACACTCAAGCTTTCCACGACAGGAAAAAAATACATAAGACAACGGAATTCAGACTAAATCATCCCAGTTGAGCAGCTGAAATGACATTCATCAATTGTTACTGCTTGAAGCACAGGTAAGGTGTCACCAAAGTTCACTTAAATTAATTACTTTTGATGTCTAACTTTACTTTTGCCAAGTACTTTAATAAAAATCCCCCCTTTAAATTTTTAAATTACATTTTAATTAATTTAATTTTGTCAAGTTACAAAACTAATCGTACAGGAAATAATGCAAGATAGTCATAAGAAAGTGAAAACCACCTTTAATCTATTCAAATAGATGTCTTATGATAACATTTTGTTGAACATGTTCCCAAAATGTTCTAGGAACACAAAAACACATATACCTATATTCATAAAATGTATGAGATTGTATTATGCATGCTATTTTGTAACTTGATTTTTCAAATAAGATTATATTACAAATATTTTTCCAAATTGGAATAAAACCTATGTTTTAATCTGCAGGTTTATAATTTTTATATTACCAGTACCTCTTTGTATTTTTCACAAATATAATTTACACTGAAATGAACTTCCATTACATTTGCCTTTTGACTATTTCTTCAAGAAAGTTTCAGAATTGAAATTACCATATACTAAGCAGAAGTATCTCAGACTTTCTTCAAATCAGGATTTACCAAGAGTGAGCATCATTAATTATTGTTCTTTCCTCATCTAGAGTTTGAAATTAGTTTCTCATTATCATGATAATTTGCATTCTTTGATTTCTAGAATCAAATGGTTAAACTATTATTTTTGTCCAATTGAATTAAATTTCATTTTATTTTGTTCAAGTTTGCATGGCAATTTATAAATGATGCTCATATTTTAAGATATCAAGTTTGCTTTATATACATGTACATATATATCTTTGCTATTTATCAGAATGTATTAGTTATATATTATCTATTTTAATATTTATAAAGTACCGAATTATATAGTAAATTATAATTGATTTGATATGTGTATACTTATTAAACATTTTTATATATTAGTTGAACACTTATTACTCTTTTTTGAAACATTTATATCATTTGTCAATTTTTTATATTGAATTATAAGATGTGTTATAACATTTGTAAGATATGTTATAATCAATTTATACCCAATTCTCTCTTGTTCTTTTTTTTTTTTAGTAAAAATTTGGACATACATAATTATCATCACCATTCATCATTTAGTTTTCATGTTATCCTGCTTGTTCTTTGTAGTTTCTTCATGGTTTCTGGATTTAGAGCAATGATTTAATTCAATCATCATTAATAATAATCTTTCTTTAGTTAAAATTGTGTTCATGATAGATAGCTTTGATTTTTAGAAAATTTAAGTAATTAAAATATTTCAGTATAATGTTTTAAATATTATCTTGATTACTGAGTTTTCTGGCATCCCTTCTAACTGCACAAAAGAGGTCAGTGAGGCACCTGCCTCATTCAGTTCATCCTATGCCAGCCCTGGATTTGAAAGATCTCCCCTCTCAAAGTTATAAAATTAATTACTTATGGGTTTTTAAATAGCTTTTATGTTTTTACATTTAGTTATCTAAGGGCATCTGGAATCCTGGGACATAGAAGTAGCAAAAAAGGGATCTAGGTTTATATATTTTTTCTCAGTGGTTATCTTATTAATAGGTAAACCCACTGATTTAAATACCATGTTTAACAGGTGATAAACTGCTCATTTTTCTTTTTAGGAAAAGAAAAGATTTCAAGGACAGCTGCATCTGATATTTTATTCATTAGTGCCTCCTTTACATTTTTCCTGAGGAATCAGCCTTCCATTAATTTTTCAATCTACTTTATTGCTCTTAGTAAAATATTTCACACAGATAAAATAATGCATACTCTAATTCATAAAATTAGTAACAATAAAAGGACCCCAAAGTGCCCATCACAGAGATTAAGATATAGATGATCATCCTGTCAATTGATGATTTCATCCCCTTTGTTATTAACACAAACCTTTCCACCCCTGTATATCTGCTATCATGAAGGGTTGTGCATTTGCCATTCACTGAAATTTTAGCTTTACTGTATACATATACATTCATATATGTATTTTATATTTAAATATGTAAGATCCTACGTATTTGACTTTACATTTAAAAATAACTATTTTTTTAACTGAGTGACATTTATTTGGCTCAACCTTATATTTGAGGCATTTATCCTTTTGAAATGGTAGTTTATTCATTTTCACTACTACAAAGTTCTATTTATTTATTTATTCATTTTTGAGATGGAGTCTCACTCTGTCAGCCAGGATGGAGTGTAGTGATGCAGTCTCCTGTCACTGCAACCTCTACCTTCCAATTTCAAATAATTCTCCTGACTCAGCCTCCTGAGTCTCTGGGATTACAGGCACCTGCCACCATGCCCAGCTAATTTTTTTATTTTTTGTAGAGATGGGGTTCCACTATGTTGATCAGGATGATCTTGGACTCCTGACCTCATGATCCACCTGACTCAGCCTCCCAGAGTGCTGGGATTACAGGCGTGAGACACCACACCCAGCTACTAAATAGTATTTTAACACGTGAATATATTATGAGATATATCCAGTTTTCTTGCAGTGACTAATGAGGCTGTATCTCATGAAGATCACATCTTCATGTCACCTAAGAAGGCTCATCTGCCATCCACCTGTTGGTAGGTGGAAGTAAACCCTTTCCTAAAAATAAGCACCTGAAAGAGTAAGCTCATGTTTCAGCTGACTGTTTCCAAGCATAACAGAGGTTGTAAAGGCTCCTGAAGGAGCTTTCCCTTTTAGTATCTTGAAGACAGGGAAAATACAGATGAAAAGGAGAAAACATAATTTCAGGGTATTATTAATTTTTGTTCTTGGAAGGGGTTCAGATTTTGTCACTGATTTTCAAATTATCTCATGTAAGGTAACTTTTGTGATAAAAGATGGATAGAAGTGGCAAGTACATTTTAGCTTTCTCAAAACTTTCATCATACAAATGTTTCAACAGTATGGTGGTACTGTGCGATAGTATGTATAGTAAAATATATTTTCTACCATAAAAATGAATAAGACAATTAAAGAAACAGGGCTTATACTGAAAAAGTTAATACTACTAAAGATACAAGTAGGTTATTTCATATGATATTTAAATATATAACACCTACATTAATTGTATGAAAAAACAATTTGATTTCTGTGGCAACCTTTTTGGAGAATTGTCTGCCTTACTCTTAATTAGTGTGTAGACAGAATTTTCTATCCTTAAAAAAGTCTAGCTAAAAGGTAACACTATGAAAATATTATAAAACAAAAATATAACTTCAAATGTATGAGTGGTTAGATTTAGTTTTTATTTTTTAAAGTAGCTGTCATGTAAGCATTCCTTCTAACCAAACATTTTCCAAGTTTTTTGGAAATCTGCCATAACTTTATCCTTCACCAGTCAAATTATTTATCATGAATTGGACAACTGAAAACCAGACTTAATGTTTACTATTTTCTATGTATGTTCATTTACAGAAAGATATATAATTCAGTAATTATATTTATATAATTGGGATGTTTAACTTGTAAGTTTTAAACATATATGGAAAACATGAATTCAAAAATCTAACAAATAATAAAATGTGCTTATTAGAGCTACTTTAAAACTTATTGCTGCTTAGATTTGTCAAGTTCAAATAAGACAGTCCACATTTTAACTTAGAAAATAGATGACATTTAATTCAACTTCACATAATAATGAACAAGATATATAATTTGCATTGGACTTTAAAAGGAATAATGTCTAACATTTAATATGTTTTTCCTGGAAATGCATTATGTGGTTACAAAAATTTAATTTTCATTTTATTATAAAATAGTTTAAGTTTGCTTAGGAATATTATTTCGGTTACCCAATCCATTGCTATAATAAATTATATAAATCTCGTTTAAGTTAATTTTTATTTAATTCCTAAGATCATTGATTCATCTAGTCAACATTTTTTAAATACCCATTGTGCTAAGAGTCATGTACATACCATTGTTAAGAAGGAAATGTAGATACAATTATTATTCTGGAAGAAACTTGATCTATTGTAATAAACACCCTAGGAATCAGGAAAAGAATTCTGATTTCATCATTTCATTAGTACGACATTCCATAATTTATTACATATTTTAACAACTTAATTCTTTGATTGATGAAATTAGAGAGTTAAACTAAGTTATCTCTAGTGCTTCTACATTTTCTGTGTTTATAATTGTGGGGGTAGAGAAAATATACAGCATATCTAAGAAATTTTGAAATGATCACAAATGTAAGAAGGTAATTAACTTGTAGGTACATATAATTGTAATTATGAACAGTAGGTATTAAAAGAATAAATTTTATCCTTAAAAACAATACTTGAATCTGATACAACTGTGTCCAGCTTAAATTTTATTTTGCATTTGATCAGGTTGCCTGATTGCTGTCTATATTGTGAATTCATGGCATATATTGATTCAAACACAATGTAAGCTTACTTCCTGATCATGGAATAGATAGTACCAACTGCTGAGCACGTCTCCGGGGTTAGGGGGTTGGTAGGTTGTGGGTGAACTCTCATGCAGTATTTCACAGATTCAGGTTGAGCAAGGCTGGGTGATCTGCTTGGGAGTTCACCGGTGGCCCTGAGAAGATGTCTTTGATGAGTAGCCAGCTGGACAAAAGGTCAGGAGAAACGTCTGGGTGATGATTGTATGAAACAGGCTTAGAAGTGATGCCTATTATTTAAAGTACATTCTGTGATAGCCTGACTGACTCCATCTTAGTTGTGAGCCAGACAGACCCCATCTTAGCGTCTCCCTCCCTGCCATCTCTCCCTCCATGTCTCCCTCAGGTACATAACTGGGTCACACTGACGCTGTGCTTATTCTATCATAAACCATTGTAACCACATCCTGCTTGGCAAGCACACCTGCTAGTGTGAATACTCCTCCTTGGACCACCTGGTGATTGTTTGGAAATACCCTGGCCTACAACCACTCCCCTCTAAGCTGCTTATTCTGCTTCTGTAAAATTCCACTTCAGCTAGCCTCCCCCTCCCCTCCCCTAATCAAGGTATAAAAAGGAATCAAGCCCCTTCCTTGGGCAAAGAAAATTTGAGCATTAGCCATCTCTTGGTTGCTGGCAATGAAGGACTCCTGATTCAATCTCAGAGTGTGGTGCTTTCTCTATAACTCGCTCTGCTACAACACATTCCATTGACCAGATTTAACCCACATGCTCACACTGAACTGGAGAGACCTGGGATGTGATGTTCTCAGAAAATATCCATTTCAGAAATGGCTATCTCCTATGGAAGGAAGAGCATGAATATTTGATGAAAAGCTAGTAATTTTTGTCATATAGCCTTGATTTGTTTAAGAAAAATCTTTTTGAGAAACTCTGAAAGTTATCTGCAAAACAACACTTCATAAAGTTTAGAGTGGAAATAAATATTTAACATTTATTTGATAATTTCTTAATAAACCCATAAGATTTTACAAAGATTCAGATCGGGCTCCTATCTGCAAATTCTACTGACAGAAAATTTTGGGGGAAAGAATAATAAATTTTAATACAACAATAAAAATAATGCAAACAAGGCTGGGCATGGTGGCTCACACCTGTCATCTTAGCATTTTGGGAGCCTGAGGCAGAAGGACTGTTTGAGCCCAGGAGTTGGAAACCAGTTTGGGCAACATGGCCCTACTCCCTCTCTACAAAAATTACAAAAAATTAGTGGAGTGTGGTGACACACAGCTGTACTTGGGAGGCTGCGGTGGGAGGATCATCTGAACCCAGGAGGTCAAGTCTGCAGTGAGTGCAGATTGTGCCACTGCACTCCAGCCTGGATGACAGAGTGAGACCCTGTCTCAAAATAATAGTAACAGTCATGATACAAACAAAAAGACAATAACAACTACTTATACAGCATTTGCACATTCTTAGGTCTTATAGGTTATCTAGAGATGATTCAAGTACATGGGAGAATGAACATATGCCAGTCATAAACAAATACTATGCCATTTTACATAAGGAACACCCGTAAATGTTGGTATCCAGTGATGTGTCCTGGAACCAATCCCCTGTAAACATCCAGGGATGACTGTCGATTGCTGAAGCTTGGCAGGAGGAAGACGTGCAGGTAAACCTTGACCAGGTCCCTGTCTCTGTCAGTGGTTTTCCAAAGATACGGCTTCAGCCACACTATATTTTTCTAGGCAGGATGTAAGGAATGTTCCTGCCCCTCCCATTCATCCCATCCTCATTTCCTCCATCCACCTTTTTACATTGAAATTGAAGTGTTACTGTGAGCTCTTAACTGAAGCACAGGGGTCTAATCTGTGATTTGCCATGACCTAACCTTGACAACTAAGCTTGATGAGGCTAAGTTTTCTCGTTTGTAAAACAAGAAGATTGTTCTAAATGAACTCAGTGGTTGTTGCTAGAGTTAAATTTGAATCACAAAGGGAAAAGTAGACTCAAAAAGCAAAATTCTGTTCTGATGATTTTGAGTCCTTTTTGGTCAGCATTCAAGACTTCAGCAATTCTCTTGCACTGGCACAGTTAGCCAATAGACATCAATCTGATTATCTTCTGAATACTCAAGCATTCACTGCAGTTCGAAATTGAAAGACATTTCACATCCTGTAATCTTTCATAGTGGTATTGATTTTTTTCTTTCTAATAAGCTGGGAACTTTGCTTAAGTTTGCAAAAATCAACAATTTATGATTTGCTGTAACCCTAATTTCTTAAATAATTGTGTCCTTTTTGGCTGGAAAATGTTACTGAAAGTGTAGAAGATTCGATGATGCCTGTGAGACTGATCAGTCATCACTAAATATTCTGCAGGGTAAGACAGAAGGGCAAACAAGCAAATTTCTGAGCAGTTCTTTTTTTATAATACTCACAAATATATGTGTATTCATGCATAAATGCACACATACACATTTCATTACCTTTCCCTAGACATTTCAGATTGAACTCAGAAATGCAATTTTATTCTGAATAAATTAAATTTGTATAAATACACTAGAAAATGCCACCTAAGTAGATTTACATCCAGATACATCATTAACAGAAGTCACACTCCTTTTCCCTCCCTTGTGCAAAATCCCCAATTCTTCCACTGAAAGAATCTATATGATAATAGTGCCAAATCATGTATCCCCATCTGATAATTATAGTGAGCCTTTTCTTAGAAATGTTTAGGTCAAACTGGAGTAAATGGTGAACTCTGTTTTTAATAGAAGTATGCACATATATTTGTAGGTGTTGTGTTATTTATATACTGTTTAATTTAAAAACCAATTTATATGATTATTGCAAATGTGTAAGTGTGTGTGTGTGTGTGTGTGTGTGTGTGTCTACACACTTTTTAAACATAATCATTACATAATCTACATAATTGCCTTGGTTATTTGTTCTTTTAGATTATAAGCCAAATTTCTCAGTTCATTTAGACCTATTTTGCCAATAGAAAAAGCTTCATTGTGAATTGACTTTGCCTGGCTTTCAATTGGCGATTATCTATTAACTTTGCCACATCAACAGCTATTAAGAAATTGGCATCATACTGTGGTTTTGTTACAGTATTAAAAATAGTCACAATAAATGTAGTTAATAGAGCATATTCAAAAGTTTAGGTTTTTCTCTCTTTTTTACCAGTCAAATGTTACAAAGATTTGTAAAACAAAATATTACTATTTCTCTCAGTTTCTCTCAGTGCTATCCCCTGGAGGTGTCCAGTGCTAACAGACTGGTATAAACGGTATAATTCTGTGTCCACACATTTGTTCATACAAACAAATGCCAGTGTGCATGTGCCCATGCAAACACACACACACACACACACACACACACACACACACCACTTACTTATTGCTTGGCTGTTGTTAACTGAAATATTAGGGCTAGATAGCCGAAAGATCATTTAGGAAAATATTCCAACAATTCTTATCAAAATGAAGTGGCAATAGGATTGGAAAGCTGGAGAAAGATCAAGGAGGCAGATGGGAGATAGAATTGAAAGGAATAATGATTAAATGAGAAAGGGAGGTGGAGAGTATGAAATGTCAATGCTGTTAAATTTTTAACAAAAGCAAAAAGATGACCAAAGTCAATAAGAAAATGACTATTTAGTTTTGAATATGTTTATAGGAATGACTAGAGTAGTGATTTTAAAGCCATGGAAAATAAGTTAAAGAAGCATTTAAATACTATTGGGAAACATCGAAGTTTTGTAATTGATAAAAAAGTTATGTCCAACTGATCATATGCTTGGCTCAACATAATTTGAAAAACTATTAAAACATCATTTCATTTTGCCAACACAACATAAACTGGAAGTGCTTAAATTAAATGACAAGTTTGGGGCTTAGAACATAATGCACTTAAGTTTTTTTGTTAATAAATTATGGCAAGATAATAACCTGACTTATGCAATGATTTGATTTTGTTTTATTGAAACAAATAACTTTCTATTAATTCTACTGAAGATTTCATTTAAAATAACTGTTTTAATCCAATGCTGAGTAAACCATACATATCTTCTTGCAAATGCACAAATGAATATTTTAGCTAATAAATAAGTTTTTACATTTGGGTCCATATTTATTCATTTTGGAAAACAAAGCTTTTAAGTTTGGCTTAAAACACATCTATTGTTTTTGCACTAAACCACATAAGGTAGCTTTATCATGGTAGAATGTAAGAATACAAATGAAATTCAGTTCTCAATAATTAGGGAGAAGACTGTTTCTATCATATAAAGTATTTTTGAGCAAATTCAAAAAAGCCACCTACTGTAGGTAAACAAAGTGTCATTGAATCATAGTTTAGCAAGTGGAAGTTATTTTATACAAATTGGAAAAGGGATCTCTGTAGCTGGGTGCATCCTATTCCCAGAGTAATCAAATTACATGTGGAGCAGAAATTTTATTTCCTTCCCATTTGCCCCTTCAGCTAGACACTCTTGTGCAGCAAAAAATATGTATAACCATATATAATGGTTCTTTTAGGGAAAGAATGAATAATAAATTCAGTTTTTTAATATAATGAAAAGCAGTATGTACCCGCTAGTTATGCAAATTAGAATCACTTCTATAAATTAAATGATAAACAGTGTGTATCTAACAACTTCTGATGCAAATTTGTATTGCTTCTGTAAAATGTTGAGCCTGAGACTCTGAAAATATTATTGCATCCATGGGTAGTGTAGTGTGTCCTTTCTTAACTCCCTGTATTAATCCAGGTTCTCCAGAGGAAACAGAATCCACAGAGGATTATCTATCAATCTATGTATCTATGTATCTATCGTCTGTCATCTATCAATATAGAGAAAGAGAAGGACAGAGGAGAGAGATTTATTTTAAGCAATTGACTCACATGATTGTAGAAGGAGTTGGCAAGTCTGAAATGAGAGCAGGGAAGAGATAAGGTTGCAGTCTCAGTTTGAAGACAGTCTGGAGGCAGAGATCGATTTTTCTAAAGGGACCTCAGTTTTTTTCTCTTAAGGCCTTTAATTGATAATATGAAGTTCACCTACATTTATGGAGGGTAATCTGCTTTACTCCATGTCTATTGATTTGAATAATTAATCACCACCACCATACTCCCCAAGCTCCATGAAATTTACGTTTTTAGCCAATTTTCTCTAGAGACGTAGCCATTGTTCTGAAAAATCTCAGTTCATATTAAGTGTACTACTTCCTACCCTACCCTCTCTTTCCAAAAGCCCTAATATTACAAGTTTAAATACATTCGATGAGTGTATAAATTTCTTTTTCAAAAATACTTCATGGATAACTAGGCATCATAATGCTTTGAATATATAATTTGAGGACATATCATTCTGTGTCTAAATCCATTTTAGAAGTACAGTTTTCAAGTTTAAATCAATCAGTGCCTACTTTAAAAAATACACATGTATTTTGTCCTTCTGTAAACCAATAATGCCTTTAATCATAATTTACTTTTCTCTTGAAAATTGTTTTATAAATGGTCTATAGTTTTACTTTTAGACAAACATAATTTATCAGACTTATCTTGAAACTGAAAAATATCTAGTTGACATAAAAATTAGTTTATAGATTTCATTTCCTTGTTAAATAAAATTCAATACCACTTTTTATTTTTTAAAAACTAATCCTTGGAAAAAGAAATCCTGGCATGACAGAGCAAATCCAAAACACAGGTGTGTTCTTATTCTACTTGATTCAATGGAAAACTCTTTCGAAATTTCCCTGTGTCTTCCTGACTCTGGCATGTTTATACCTTGACGCTATAGCCACTGATTGCCTGAGGGATTTTGAATTTGTATATATTAATGGAAGATCTATTGCAAGAGTTGCCCCAATTATTCAAACTTCCTTAAATACTTGTCCTTTGCAATATGACTTTTCAGCTCTTGACTCTGGGCCATCCTCATCAATTGCTTTTGTCAATAAGATGGTACTAAACGTGACCTAAGCAGAAACTTGGCAAAGTGCTTACAAATTTTGGATTTTGTCCCCTATTGCTCTTGAAATTCAACCACTGACTGAAAAACAGTTTTCCAGATGTTAAGAGTCTCACGGCTTTTCACACCCATCACCCAAGCAACAGCCAGGCATATTAGAGTGGCCATCCTAGCTGGCCAGCTAAGCTATTAGCCAACCTTGTCAGCTGATCACTGATGTTCCCAAGTCCAGAAAAGATCAGTCAAACTTGACCATGCAGGCAGATTTGCCCAACTGATAAATGAACTCATAAAAAATGCTAAATTCTTATTGTTTTAATCACTGGGATTTGGGATAGTTTGTTATTTAGTAATAGCTAACATTTTATGTGGACTTTGCTATAGTCTCAGACAAACATTTAAATTTATTCAACTGGCTTCCAACATGAATCATGGTAAGTAATAATTATTTCTGAAGATTCCTCTGCAAATCGGAAGTACTGATTTAAATTACAAAGGACATCATATTGACAATACATTTCCCCATTAACCTCCAATCTTACCATTCACATGCAAAATAGATAACAGATTCAAATGCTCATCTCCAGGGTAAGACAGAATTTAGCCATTTTGCTTGTGGCTGGGACTACAGGCACACACCGCTGTGCCTGGCTCATACTATTTTAATTAGGGTAGCTTTGTACATGTTTTGACATCAGGAATTGTGAATCCTTTGGGTTTTTTTTTTTTCTGCAGAAAATACCATTGGGATTTTGGTAATAATTGCCTTGAAATCGTAGATGCTTGGGGAGTACAGATATTTTGAAAATATCAAGTATTCCATATATGAGTAGGGAATGTCTTTCCATTCATTTCTGTCTTTAATTTCATTTAGCAATATTTTACAGTTTTCAGTATACAAGTCTTTTGCCTTCTTGGTTAAGTTTATTCCTAAATGTTTTATTATTCTTATGATTAGAATCTATTATTTTAATAATTTTTTTGGATTATTCATTGTTCATATATTAAAAACTACTAATCTGGAGGTGTTTACTTTGTATCTATAACTTTATAATTTGTTTATTGATTCTAATAGATAGATTTGTGGAATCTTATGGTTTTTTACTTGTAAGATCGTATTATCTGCAAACAGATATAATTTTACTTCTATCTTTTCCACTAGATTTATTTTATTTCTTTATCCTAATTGCTCTAAGAGTTCCAGTATTATGTTTAATAAAATTGGTAAGGATAGGCATCCTTGTCTTGTTCCTAATCTTAGAGGAAAGCTCTCAGATTTTTACCATTAAGTATAATGCTACCTGTGGGCTTTTCGTATAAAACATGTATTATATTGAGGTAATTTCCTTCAATTTCTAATGAGATGAGTGTCTGTATCATAAAACTGTGTTGAATTTTCTCAAATGCTTTTCTGCACGATTTG
>PVKP010007771.1:25426-75680 GCA_004027715.1 Plecturocebus donacophilus
TTTTTGAAAGACTTTGAAAATGATTATGTTAATCTCTCTTTAAATGATTGATAGATTTTGCCAGTGAAGCCATCTACCCCTGGCATTTTTATTGTTGGAAGGTTTTTGTTTATTGATTCAATCTCCTTACCATTTATAGGAGTATCTAGATTTGTTATTTCTTCATGATTCAATTATGACAGGTTGTACATATTGAGGAATGTATCTATTTCTTCTAGTTGTCTAATTTGTTGACCTATTATTGTTTATGATAGTCTCTTAATTCATTTTATTACTGTGGCATTGTGATGTCTCCTCTTTCACTTCTCTCTTTTAGTTTTTAATTAGTCTCTTTTAGTTTTTAATTAGTCTAAAGATTTTTCATATTTGTTGTTCTTTTCAAAAAACCACTTTTGGTTTTGTTGATTTTTTTTTCCTGTTTTTGACTTTGCATCTTGTTTGTTTCTGTTCCATAATACCTATTATCCTTCACATCTTTTGCAGCCTGTGAAGCCACTGTAGATTTAGCCTTACTGATTATGTCCTCCAGTACCTATGGCCTTGACTACGTACAAAGTCTGAATTTACTCCAATGCTAAAAATTATTATCCCAACAATTATACTACACTCAATAACATGATGCTCTAAGCACTCTGTAATCTGAATTAATACAGCCTCCCACAGTTTACTCATCAGTCTCATCAGCCTGCTATTCTTCAACCAATTTAATGATAATTCATCCAACTTCTCATTAACTTTCTTTTCTGATCCACTGTCATCACCCCTTCTAATTCTGGTTTCTGAATTCTAATACTGGTTACTGCCCCTTAAATTTTAGTAAGCCAATATCATCTATCCAAAGAATTGTTAGAAATAAATATTTGGTGCCACAAAAGAAATAGCACTTCAACATTAATTTTCTCAGCAACGCAATTTACTTCTATAGAAGGTTGTGGCTCGCAGATGGAGCAATGGCAGGAGCACACCTGAACAAGGGAAGGGAAGGGGTTCTTATCCCTGAGGCAGGTAGCTCCTACTGCTGTGACGTTCCCCTGTTGGCTAGGGTTGCACCACACAGTCTAAGCTAATTCTGACTGGCTATTTTAAAGAGAGCAGGAGTATGAGCCAGAGTGTAGGGGTGAGCAGTTTTGGCAGCAAAGACAGTTACAGAACAAATGACTAAAGGCGACTCAGGTCAGAGCAGGTGACCAGGGGTGGCTCAGGACAAAACAGGTGACTAGGATAAGTCAGGACTCTAAATATGTGGGTTAGGAGGGAGATGCACAAGGGTATGTGAGGTTTCAGGGAGAGGATTAGGTGCAGGTAACCAGGGGAACAGATGTGAGCTACTGATTAGAGCTGGCAGGAAGGTTGTTTACTGAAATTAGGGGCAAAGAGATGAAGAGAATGAGGAAGTCATACTTTAAAATGAAGAACAAAGAACACAGAAACTGAACATACTGGCATACTGATGCTTTGAAGAGAAACTTGAAACTCACTGTATTTAACAGAATCATTCCTGCAAAAAAAAAAGGTTTAATCTTAATATTAGTTTCTCTACAGATATTTTGAATTATAACATTCACAGCCACAGAACTAATCATATTTTATATTCTCATTGAAGCCACGCTAGTCCCCACCCTAATTATTATAATTCGTTGAGGTAATCCAACAAAATGCCTTAACACAGACTTACATTTCTTATGTTATCCTTAAATTCCTCATAGCATTTATCTATACTCAAAATGCCTCAAGCTCACTAAACATATTAATAACCAAATATACTTCCCAAGAATTGGCAACCCCCTGATCCAACAACCTTCTATGACTAGCATGGATCATGGTATTTTTGGTAAAAATGCCTCTCTATGGACTCCACTTGTGACTCCCTAAAGCCCAAATAGAAGACCCCATTGCTGGCTCAATAGCACTTGAAGCAGTACTCCTAAAATTAGGTAGCTACGGAATGATATGGCTTACTCTAATCCTTAATCCTGTGACAGAATACATAGCCTACCCTTTCTTCATACTATCCTTATGAGGAATAACCATGACAGGTTCCATTTGTCCATGCCAAACCGATCTAAAATCACTCATTGCTTACTCCTCCATAAGCCACATGGCACTTGTTACAGTAGCTATTCTCATTTAACCCCCCTGAAGTTTTATAGGAGCAATGGCCTTTATACAAGGGTGGGTATTGAGAAGTACACAATTTTCACGTAAGAGGAGACTAAGAGGAACATATTCATGCTTTTGTCTGGTTCAGTGAATCTGCATTTTTATATAAGGCAGCATAGACAAATAGGGAAAAATACAGGGCATCTGCATTTTTACATAAGCCAACAAGGATAAATGGGACAAGGAAGTAGTCGGATATGCATTTATGCCAGGTGGGAAGAGGGGTGACTGCATCTGTAAAGATAAGCTATCCATCTACATTGCCATGGTGAATTTTAGCAGAAACACTTCAGGGTAAACATCTTGGAGCTCACTAAGTATTTCTTTGTGGGGAAAATATGAGGGAGGTGTGTAGCTTTTCATCTTGTAACCATCTTATGTAGGAACCAAAAGAGAGAGGCAACTTGTGTGACCCAGTTCCCAGCTTGACTTTTCCCTTTGGCTTAATGAGTTTGGGGTCCCAAGGTTTATTTTTCTTAACAAGCGTATGCTGTTAGAGAATGTGAAAGAAACACTGACAGTCATCAACACCAAGAAGTCTAGATACAAATAGACACCTTTGCAGAGGGATGATTGTATTTTAATATTCTTAATTCTCCAGGGATCATTGAACAATAAAGGTTACTAGTTCAAAATGAATCATCTTAACTATAAGACAGAAACCTTTAATGAATCATCTTAACTACAAGACAGAAAACTTTAAAATGTTATACATAGGAGAATTTGAATTATTTTTCTTCAGAAAGAATGACTTCATTTTAATTTAATTTCACAGGAAGAACTAATTTTTAAATACAATAGCTACCTCATCCACTTCGAAAGATTATTGAAAGAATCAATTAAGACAACATCTGACTTTATATTTGAAAAATAAAAGAGAACTTATAAACAAAAAGTACCATGGAAAGTAAGTTTTTTTTCATAATTACACGAACAATTGTCTCATTAATTCTAAAGGCATTCAATTAAAGTCCAGATAAAATGAAAATCAGTTCATTTTATACTGCTTATCAGCTAAAAATAATGTATGTGTTTCTAGCAATTATTTGATTAAATAATTTGAAAGACCTTCAATAAATAACATGAAAAGGAAAGAGTTGTTTATCCAAGACAAAAGATAATGATGATCTCTTGCCACTCATTTTGTGATTGATATTTCTAGCCACAAAAGGAATTACTTCAGTAGTATCTACATTTTTTAAGCTTATCTTTTTGGTGAACTATGAGTCAGACAATGCTAGCTTATTCTGATTAATCATATTCATGTGATGTCAATGTCAAGTACTGTGATTATGTTCAAGTTGCCACAGTAATCTGGAAAAATAGACCTGATATTTTAAAATAATCTCTTGGACTATCAAACATCCTTTTAGGTAAAATAAATCTCAATATTTGATTCAGTAATTAATATTTAAGTCTCTTTTTCACTCTGAATATTTATTGTTTTAATAATAACACAATAAATCCATTATTTTAAAAATATATTTTAAATAATAACTGTTCAAAATCTCTTATTTAAAACTGTCTTATTCAGTTCAGGTTGCTATAACAAAAATACCATAAACTGAGTGCTATAAACAACAGATATTTATTTCTCACAGTTTTGGAGGCTGGGAAGTTTAAGATCAAGGTGAACATTGATTATATTCCTAGTGAAGGCCTTTTTCCTAGTTTCCAGATGGAAGTCTTGTTGTGTCCTCACATGGAAGAGAGAGGAGAGAAGTGAATTCTATTGTGACTTTTCTTTATGAGGCCACTAATCCCATCATTAGAGCTCCACTCTCATGACCTAATTGCTTCCAAATACCACCACATTGAGGATTAAGGTTTCAGAATATAAATTTGGGGGAAACACAATCATTCAAGACAAAATTATACATAAAATTTTAAATTCTATCAGGCAGATTTGACCCAGCTGGCACTCAATGGTTTGCTTCTAACACGCAAAATAATGAGATGTTTCATTCAGGATTAGGTAATAAAGGATGTTAATTTCCACCTGGCTTGCTTGTTCTCTTTCTCTGGTCTCTGTCCCCGTCTCAGTCTCTCTCTCTCTCTCTCTCTCACTCTTTCGGTCTCTGGCTCCTCTTTTATGCTTGCTCCAATAGAGCAAGATGTGTTGTGAGCTGCCTTATGAAGAAGTCCATGTAGCAAGAAACTGAAGGAGGGCTTCTTACCAGCAGATAGATAAGTACTGAGGCCCCTACTCTAACAACCATTAAGGAACTACCAAAAACCATATGAGTGATCTTGGAAGTGAAGCCTTTCCAGGTCAAGTATTCAGACAGCTGCAGCTTGCACTTGGATTCAGTTTGTAGAAACAGAAGATTTATTCAACTAAGATATGCCTGGATTTATGACCCACAGATTGTAATATATCTTAGTTAATTCAGGCCGCTACAAAAACTGCCATAAACTAAGTAGTTTATGAAAAAACATAAATTTGTTTTTCATAGTTCTGGAGCTAGGAAGTCCCAGATCAAGGCAGTGGCAGATTTGGTGTCTGTTGAGGAAAGCTGGCTTCTTCATAGATGTTGCCTTTGTACTATGTCCATACATGGTTTGGGGAATTAACTAGCTCTCTGAGGTCTCTTTTCTAAGGGTATGAATTCCATTCTTGAAGGTTCTACTATATGAACTAATTAGCCCCCCAAAAACCCCCCTCCCAATACTGCCACCTTAGGGGTTAATGTTACAACATCTGAATTTGGGGGGATATAAACATTCATGCCACAGCATAAGGTAATAAATATGTATTATTTTTAGCTGCCAAATTTGTCATAATTTGCTGTACAGCCAGTAGATAATTAATACTAGCATGGTAATTAAAAATACAACCAGATGGCAGTAAAAATACAAATAGATTATTAATCACAGTAAATGTTACTGGAGTAAGCTAATTTACTGAGCAAAAGAGACAGAGAATGAGAGAGAGAGATTAGAATCCAACCATATGAAGCTTACAGAAGACATATTTTGAAGAAAAAGACATACATATTAAAAATAAAAGAATGGAAAAAAAATCATAGCAAATGTTATACCCAGAAAATACTAAACAACAAAACATTATATATAATACTAATATCAGGTCTTATACAAAATGTATTTATTTCAAGATGGACCTTAAATAATAATAAAAGGAAAAATCTGCTCAATATTAAAAATAGGCAAGAAAATAATACTACATATAAAATATATAAAGCAAAAATTAATGAATATGGCATGTGGGAGATGAAAGCTGTTAGATGGGAGCGGGCCTGGCCCTAACAGCTGGACCACAGTGTTCTCCTGCTAATTATAAACAATTTAACAGAATACCCACACCAGACAAGATTGCAATGCACCAACCACAAAACTGATCAAACATGCCTCTCTCTTGGCTAGTGTGAAAAACTTTTGTTTCTTTACTAATTCATGTTTACTTCCAGTTTATCCTGCCTTCTAGATAAAAAATAAAAGTTTCCAATTATAGAACTGCCTCCACTTTTAATATGATGCAATCTTGAGATAAACTATTAGTGTTTGAATTGTTCTGCAAATCATTAACACAAGTCCAAATGCCGTGGCACACCCCTCCTAATACCCTATTACTGAGATACCACATCACATCATTACCCATAATATGTTGTCTCTCTTATTGCAATGAGTCAATAAGCCCAAATTTATTTGACTATAGATTTGTTCCTGGTGGTCTCTGGATGAAGGGTATCAATAATATCTTTCAATATTTAACAGTTGAGGCTGACAATAATATCCATGATCTACAGTTAAGCAATTTAACAACAGTAAGCAAGGTAGGGAGCATATCTTTAAAAGTAGAAAAACCAAAATTATAATTAATGCAAATTGTGGCATAGGAGCTTTCTAATAAAATTTGCCTATCAAATCTCCAGCCCTTGCATAAAGAAAGTGTTGATGAGGTGCTAAAACATGCTTTAGGACTTAATAGGTTTTAACTTGACCAACATTAACTAGTTTCTTGTTGAATAATGAAAATTTTGTAAAACATATTTTAGAGATATCAGCATTAATTCAGTTTAAATCAGCTAATTTTGGAAGTTGCTGGAAGCTTGCAGGTTTAATTTACCTTGTATTCTGTTTTCTTCTTCAACATTTTCTGTCACTCTACAAATGTTTTACCAACAGAATAGGTATTTGTCCCTATTTATGTTAATTTCTTTTTTTAAATTTAAAGATTCATACAGGTAAATCATATATAAGACTCAGATATGATGGTACAATTCATGGTAGTAGCATAGGCATGATTATTCTAGACTTTAATGTGTCTTCGTAATAGTTTATTCTAAAGGCAATACTTTTCCACATTTTTTCCTAAGCATTTAAAAAATAAAATTGAGATGAGTTTTCTAGTGAAATTTTTTCCAGTTGTTTCTAAAATTTATTTAAATACGTTTCTAAATGTAAAAAGTGAAAGTTTTAATAATTAATCTGTTCTCAATTGTTATGTAGTTTAAAATTTATTTTTACTATTTACATTTAACAAGAAAAGAAGTTTTTTGATATATTCAGCATAAAATGCAAACAGTTCTGCTGCAACATGACATGAACTCCTAAAAATTTCTGCTTTAGGCAAAATCAATAATAAAATTGTAGAAAGCGGAAGGAAAAATGAGCTTAGGAGCATAACACCAAACAACTTTATGATATACAAAAATGATAAAATAAAGTAATAACTTTAGCATAATTTTACATACTTAATTGTTTAAAAATACATAACTACTATAGTAAATACAACATTCTACTTGGTGAATGACTGGAAGTAGGTATCTGAGGGATTACAGATTATTAATTTTTGTGAAGTGATAGAGGAGAGTTATCTGAAATCAGATGGAAATTTCCAGCACCAGATATGGATGTATGTGGCTCAAAATATGCACAATGAACTGAGGTAGCTGGTAAATATTTGAGATGTGTACGTATGTGTTTCTTATATGTTTCTATCTCTTGGATTCAGCCAGGTACAGTTTTTTGATTCAGAGTATTTCTTGCAGATGAAATCATGCACAAGTAAACATGAAATTCACGTTACGCTCAAATGGTTCCCTACTACATTAGTCATATTGGAACAAATTTGTTTCAAAATGGGAATTAAGGCAAAACTGACTATAATATCTTTCTATTTGGACTTGAGAATTATAAAATGTGAAAGATAATGAATACCTCTGTTTTGTCTCATTTACTCATTTTTTGCTTACTTGTGTGGTTCATTCTACAATATGTCATGTCTGCAAATATATTTTGATATTTCCAAATTTTACTTATACTCTAGTGATATAACAGATCTGAGTTCAAAAATAAAGCACTTTTTATATCAGGATTTCTCTGACCTTGAATTTCCTGCCTTGCTCCTGAATACATTTACTTCACATTATACACAGTTCTAGTGATTTGCCTTTCTCACATTTTGAATTACATATAAAATAATAATAACCTAAGAATCAACAAAGGTAAGAAACCCTCACATAGGTGATACATGATTGTCTAGTGGAGGAAAAGAGGGATACTGCCTTTGAGTGTTATGAATGTGCATCTCCACTGTGTATATAGGGAACAGAATGCTAAGATGATTTGATGCACTTACCAAACACTGAAGATGTAACTTTTCTAAAAATGGTTCTGTGACTTATATATTATAGACTTAATTATATATTACAGGTAATTACAGTATAATAGATCAATTCTAGAAAAAGTATTTCATCATTGTTGGTAAACAATGCAAAAAAAAGCTAAATAATCTAGCTGCATTTTACTAAGATTAAGATTTTTTAAAAGAAGCAGAAGAAAACTAGAAGACTGGAAATAAGTACTATAAAAATTTAGGACTGATTTCTTTAAGTTGATTTATACAAGCTTAATTTTTTGGAATTTTTCAAACGTTTTTGCTTTTTTGCATCTTTATATTTAATATTATTATTTTTAATTTTAGATTTGGGGATACATGTGCAGGTTTGCTACATGTATACATTGTGGGATGCTGAGGTTTGGGATTCAGTTGAATCTGTCACCCAAATAGGCAGCTTTTCAACATCCAGTAGGTACATGGAGTACGTAGTTCTTCAACCCTTCCTCTCTTCCTTTCCTCCCCACTTTTGGAGTCTCCGTGTCTATTGTTCCCGTCTTTGTGTTCATGTGTACCCACTCTTTAGCTCCCACTTGTAAGTGGGAATGTGCAGTATTTGATATTCCGATTCAGTGTTAATTCACCTAGGCTAACAGCCTCCAGCTGCATCTGTGTTGCTGAAAAGGACATGGTTTCCGTTTTTATGGCTGTGTGGTATCCCACGGTGACCACATTTTCTTTATCTGGTCCACCACTGATGGGCACCTAGGTTGATTCCATGTCTTTTCTATTGTGAATAGTGCTGCAATAAACATTTGAGAGCAGATGTCATTTTGGTAGAATGCTTTATTTTCCTTTGAGTGTATACCCAGTAATGAGACTGCTGGGTCAAATGGTAATTCTATTTGTAGTTCCTTATAATCTCTTGATTTTCATTTACTCCATTTATCTCTATCTTATGTTGCTTAAATTTTAAAACAATGAAAATAATGAAATCATGAAATTGTTTGCTGTGTAAAGTTTTGCCCAAGCAGTGTTTTGATTAACTGGTTCTCTCATCAGTACTCCATGTTGAGAGGTCTGAAATTGAACTGTCTCCATTTTGCTATAAAGTCAAATAGGTAAAAAATTAGGGTAGAACTCATAGCCACTTAGATGAGAATCAAAACAAAGCCATTTTAAAGTATTTTCTTTTTTCATAAAGCCACTGAGGAAACATCATGAGTAGATAATGTATTACATTGCATTGCATATGTTGCTATTACAATATCTGTAATGGTTGATGCTACTGCTTTGAGGATATGAATTTTAAGATTGTTTTCATTTTAGAAATGTTTGCTACCATACATAACCCTTTCAATGACATCCTCCTTTCTAGCAATAGTTTTCTTATTATTATGCTGCATACACTCACACTGTTTATTATAATTCTCCTTAAAGTACATGTTCAGATTTTAATCTCTGCATCTTGAGACGTGTGTGCTAATTAAATTTTATCAAAATGATACTCTAATTGAACATTTTTTTCATTTTAAACTTAATCTAACCTCCAAGTATAAGTTCTTTCTTGAAAATAATATAACATTTTTGAAAAGAAAAGTTTATTCAGTTATGCTCAATATCATTCCCACATACTTGTTGGGAACTTTAAGAGGTTATGAAACAAAATCCTTATTTGTAAAACTATTGATTTAATCAAGACGGTATCGCAGTTCTACAAGGAGAATCAAATCAGTGCATTCTCCTAGAAAAGTGTTATTGATTGTGCTTCATCTTTCGACAATCACTTTTTAATTTTTCTGCTAATATTTTATATCCAAAATGTCCCCTCTCACTTTGAGATTATTCAGATTGTCTAAGAATGATATGTCATAAGATTGCCCATAATAAGATATGAGGAAAAGACATTTCTTCATGTTCTTTGAAACCCAAAAACTTAAATTAATTAGGCTCACAATATTTTAGATATAATGAGATTTCACAGAAGAAAGATAATCTTTTTACAAGCTTTCTTATTCTGTAAGAGTTCTGTGAGCTGAAGCAGGAAACTGATGAGGCACCTAAGAAATAAGGGATGATTTATCTTGGTGATTTCTCTCCGTGATTATGATGAATGCTAATAAGACTGCAGAATGCAAATGAGATCATGTAAAACAACTAAGATTTTATTAATGTGAGGAATAAAGGAGGCACTAAAGGAATCACATAATGCATATAGATTATCTGGAGTCTGGACTATCTATGTCTCTTTAAGACTAAGAACTAGAATTACAAGGGGAATTCTAAGTATATGCCACAAATTTAAAAAAGGAAAAATATGTAGGTCTCTAACAAAACATTCCCTATAAGGTAGAAAAAAATAAACTTTGAATAATGAAAAAGAAAGAAAAACATGGGGCAAAACTAATTAAAATGCAATAAATTAAGTCAAGCTATATTAACTTGTTTGAATTTCTATTTACTTTGTCCATTTTCCTTGAAAAAGTCATCTGCAGTGACTATTACTACACTACACTTTACAACACAATTGGTTAAGGGAGTAGGAGGTTGAAACCATTTGTGGACTGCAGGAATACCATTCACTTTACTGTTTGATAATCTTAGAAAGCTGAATGCTTCAGTTTTAACCCATTGTCCAAGGTAAATATCTCACTAACGGTTTTCCCCTGGGGAAAAATTAACACTTTCTTTTACAACTAGAGTGGAAATCATCTTGTGAATCAGTGATTAAGATATTGGAAAGTATCACATTTAAATAAGTTTGTTTGTTGATCTGTTCTCCATTATTTTGCTGAAGTAGCATTAGCAGCACTTCTTCACAGAGGCTCTGATATTTGAATTCCACCCATATTTAAATGAGCACACAGTTTTTTCTTTGTCATTAAGTTTGTAATATAAGAGGTCTCTATTAGTAATGTGTTAGGTTATTATAAGATCCAGTTACATGATTGCTCAAATTGCACACTACCCACCCTGCCTTTTGAACCATATCAACTATAATGATAAATTCAAAAGCAATGTGCGATAGTAATTATTATGGATATATTAGGTATTTCTTGATTCTTTCTATTAAAAATGTGTTTATGGACTAGATAATTTAAGACTTTGGCTTTGGAGCTAGACTACCAGGCATTAAATGTTGGCTTTGTGAGCAAATCACTTCACTTCTGTGTGCCTTAAATTCTCATTTGCAAATTGGGGTTGATATGAGAATTAAATAGTTTGATTAATGTAAAGTGCTTAGAACAATTGTTGATACTATTTCAGCCCTCAACAGATACTAGTTACTGTGAACCTGGCTGATGGGATAGTTTTGAAAAGCATTACTTTGAATAGGAAGGATCTGATACATATTAATTACATTGACTCATTCTATAAACATTGATTTTTTGCTTATGAGTTAGTCAACATCTTTAGTATAAAAAAATTACCAAGAAAAGCCACACACCTACAGTCAACTGACCTTTGACAAAGTCCACAAAAACACACACTGAGGAAAGGGTACCCTATACAATTAATGGTGCTGGAAAAATTTGACAGCCACATGCAGAAGAATGAAACTGGACTGCTATCACTCACCATACACAAAAATTAACTCAAAATGAAGTAAATACTTAAACATAAGGCCTGAAACTATAAAAATCCTAGAAGAAAACTGAAAAACACCTCTTCTGGACATTGGCCCAGGCAAGTAAATCATAACCAAGATCTCAAAAGCAAGTATAACAAAAACAAAAATAAACAAATGAGTTTTTAAACTTAAAAAGCTTCTGCATAGTGAAAGAAATAATTAACCGAGAGTACAGAGAACCTACAGCATAGGAGAAAATAATTGCAACTATGCATCCAGCAAAAGACTAATATCCAGAATCTTCAAGGAACTTGAATGTCTCAACAGGAAAAAGCAAATAATCCTTGAAAGTTAGGCAAAGAACATGAACAGGCAATTATCGAAGGAAGATACACAGGAAGCCAACAGGCATATGAAAAAATGCTCCACATCACTTATCATCAGAGAAATGCAACTTAAAACCACAATAAAGTACCATTTTACACTAGTCAGAATGGCTTTTAATAAAATGTAAAAAAAAAATAAATGTTGGTGAGGACGTGAAGAAAGCAAAATATACACCATTGCTGGGAATGTAAATTAATACAATCTCCATTAAAAGCAGTATGGAAATTTCTCAAAGAACTAAAAACAGAACTACCATTCAATCCAGCAATCCCTCTACTGAATATATACCCAAAGGAAAATAATTATATCCAAAAGATATCTGCACTCATATATTACAGTAATATTAAAAATGCAAAGATATGGAATCAACCTAAGTGTTCATTAATGAATGGTTAAAAAAAGAAAATATAATAGGCACACAGACACATGCATGCACGCACACACACACACACACACACACACACACACACACCCCCTGTGGAATATTACTCATCCATAAAAATATGAAACTATGTCTTCTGCAGCAACATGAATAGAAATGGAGGCCATTATCTTCAGTGAGATAACTCAGAAACAGAAAGTCAAATACCAGGTATTCTTACTTATAAATTGGAGCTAAATAATGTGTACATGTGGACACAGAGAGTGGACTAATAGACATCAGAGACTCAGAAACGTTGGAGGGTAGTTAAGGATAATAAATTATCTAAAGAGTTCAATGTTACATTAAAGTCTCAGACATCACAACTATGTCATATAGCTATGTAACAAAACTGTGGTTGTAACTTCCAAATCTATAAAAATGAAATAATATAAAATTGTAGTGGAATAATATGAAAAGTTAATAGTTTACTCTGGATAATATTCAGTATATTTTTCTTCATTAGAAGTACAGACACTTGCATCCCAATTAGATTTAAATATTTTATCTGATTTACTAATCTAATAGAATCAAATTAATTCAATAAAAGGTGTATGCCATATTTTTAACATTGACATAATAATAGCAAACCATGATTGAGGCTATTTTCCATTTTTGACAAATTATATCATTGCCTCTTAATTCTCTCAATATAACGAGCCCATGAATCACATACATAAAGTAAAACTAAAATTAAAAAAATTTTTGCACTTGCTTCACCAGCACATGTACTAAAATTGTAATTATACAGAGAAGATTAGCATGGTCCCTGTGCAAAGATGACATACAAATTTGTGAAGCATTCCATACTTCTAATATCAACATAAAAAAAATCCCATCCAAAGGATAGCAACTTCAAAGTTTAAAGGAACATCAGCCCATACAAATGAAAAACAACCAGTGCAAGAACTCTGGAGTAAAAAGCCAGAGTGCCTTTTTACCTCCAAATGACCACACTAGTTCTCCAGCAATAGTCCTAAATCAAATGGCTGACATGACAGACATAGAATTCGGAATCCAGATAGAAATGAAGATAGATCATCATGATTCAGTAGAAAGTCAAAACTTAATTCAAGGAATCTAAGGAGACCAGAAAACCTATCCAGGAGCTGAAAGATGAAATAGCCATTTCAAGAAAGAACCAAAGTGATTTGATAGAATTGGGAAACTCACGAAAAGAATTTCATAATACAATTGCAAGTATTAACAGCAGAATAGACCAAGATAAGGAAAGAATTTAAGAGCTTGAAGACTTAATTTTCAAATCATTTCAGTCAGACAAAAACAATAAAAAAAAAAAGAAGACTGAATGAAACCTCCAAGAAACATGAGATTATATAAAGAGACCAAATCTACAATTCACTGGCATTTCTGAAAGAGAGAGAGAGAAAGCAAGAAACTTGGAAAACATATTTGAGGATATTGTTCACAGAAATTTCCATGACCTTGCTAGAAAGGCTAACATTTAAATTCAGACAATGTAGACAGCCCCTGAAAAGTAATATACAAGGTGAATATCTCCAAGACACATAGTCATCAGGCTTTTCAAAGTTAACATGAAAGAAGATCTCTACAACAAGAATTACAAAACACTGCTGAAGGAAATCAGATACAACACAAACAGATGGAAAAACATTCTATGCTCAAGTACAAGAAGAATCAATATTGTTAAAATGGCCATGCTTTTCCAAAGCAATTTACAGATTCAATGCTATCCCTATCAAACTACCAATGACATTTTTTGCAGAATTAGAAAAAAATATTCTAAAATGATATGGAGCCAAAATAGAGCCCAAAGAGCCAAGGCAATCATAAGCAAAATGAACAATGTTGGAAGCATCATATCACCCAGCTTTAAACTATACTACAAGACTATAATAACCAAAATAGAATGACACTGGTACACTAACAAGCATATAGACCAATGGAATGGAATACAAAGCCTAGAAATACAGCCATACACCCACAACCATCTGTTCCTTAAAAAATTCAACAATAACAAGAAAGTACTCCCTATTCAATAAATGACACTGGGATAACTGGCTAACCTTATGCAGAAGACTGAAACTGAACCCCTTCCTAAAACGATATACAAATCAACTCAAGATGAATTAAAGACTTAAACGTAGGCTGGGTGCAGTGGCTCATGCCTATAATCCCAGCACATTGGAAGGCTGAGATGGGTGGATTACCTGAGGTCAGGAGTTCAAGACCAGCCTGGCCAACATGGTGAAACTCCATCTCTACTAAAAATACAAAAATTAGCCTGGCGTGGTGGTGCATGCCTCTAATCCGAGTTACTCAGGAGACTGAGGCAGGAGAATCACTGGAACCTGGGAGGTGGAAGTTGCAGTGAACTGAGATTGTGCCACTGTACTCCAGCCTGGGTAACAGAGTGAGACTCCATCTCAAAATAAAATAAAATAAAAAGACTTAAATGTAAAACTTAAGACTGTAAAAACCCTGGAATAAAACTAGGGAAACGCCATTTTGGACATAGGAACAAGCAACAGTCTTATGGCAAAGCTGCCAAAAGTAATTGCAACAAAAACAAAACTTCACAAATGGAGCCTAATTAAACTAGAGACCTTCTGCAGAGCAAAAGAAAACATCAGCAGGGTAAACAGACAACTCACAGAATGGGAGAAAATATTTGCAAACTATGCATCTGAGAAAAGTCTGATACCTAAGGAACTTAAACAAAAAAAAAGAACAGCCCCACTAAAAAGTGGGCAAAGGACATGAACACACTTTTTAAAAGAAGATATACACAGAACCAATAAGCATATGAAAATATGCTCAATATCATTACTTGTTAGAGAAAAGCAAATCAAAACTGCAAGGAGATACTATCTCACACCAGTCACTGTGACTATTACTAAAAAGTCAAAAAATAACAGGTGCTGGTGGGGTTGTGGAGAGAAGGGAATGCCCAAACACTACTAGTGGGAATGTAAATTAGTTCAGCCATTGTGGAAAGCTCTTTGGTCATCTCTCACAGAACTTAAAACAGAATTACATTCAACCTGGTAATCCCATTATTGGGTATATACTCAAAGGTATATAAACCATTTGATATGGTTTGTCTCTCTGTCTCCACCCATATCTCATCCTGTAGCTTCCATTTCCCATTTATTGTGGCAGAAATCCAGTGGGACATAATTGAATCTTAGGAACGGGTCTTTCCCATGCCGTTCTCATGATAATGAATAAGTCTCACGAGATCTGATGGTTTTCAAAATGGGAATTTCCTGGCACAAACTCTCTTTCTTTGCCTGCTGCCATGCACATAAGATGTGACTTTCTCCTCCTTGCCTTCCACCATGGTTGTGAGGCCTCCCCAGCCATGGGGAACTGTAAGTCCAACAAACTTCTTTCTTTTATAAATTGCCCACTTTTGGGTATATCTTTATCATCAGTGTGAAAACAGACCAATACACCATTCTACCATAAAAAGTTCACATGTATGTTCATCACAGCATAGCACTATTAACAATAGCAAATACTTGAAATTAACCTAAACATCCATCAACAGTAGACCAGATAAAGAAATATGGTACATGTACACCATGGAATATCACAAAGCCATAAAATAAAAGAATGAGATTGTATTTTTGCAGCAACATGGATGGAGCTGGAGGACATTATTTTAAGTGAACTAATGCAGGAAAAGAAAACCAATGCAACATATTCCCATCTGTAAGTAGGAGCTAAGCATTGAGTAGAAATAGACACAAAGAAGGAAACAACAGACATCAGGGTCAATTCAATGTGGGAGGGTAATAGGAGGCTGAGATCGAAAAACTACCTATTGGATACTATGCTTATCATGTAAATAACAAAATATTCTGTAGCCAGACCTCCAAGACATGCAGTTTACCTAAATAACAAACATGCACATATTCACTTGAAACTAAGGAATATCTTAAGAGAATGAAATAAAGATTAACAAAACTGTTGCCTTCCTGAAAAGCAAGGAATTTTCTTTCTTTTTAATTTAAATGAGTTGAAGTAAAATTCGTCTTAAATTGATTTATAAGTGAGATAATAAAAATCTGAACTAGGAGAATAATAACCAGATGAAACAAGTTTCAGGCACATTTGAGACATACATAGATGTCTTTAGGAAATGATTGAAAATGGTGAATTACAGTGAGAGAGATAATAGAGAGTAGCAGTTAAAATCATACCCTTGAGTATCAAATGAACTGATGATACAATTTCAGCTTTGTCGCCTGATAACAATAACACTGTAGGCGATTGGTTTAACATCACTTACCATCCTTTTCTTATATTGTTACCTGGAGTGTTTGGGGTGATAAAATAAGATAGTGTTCCCAAATTCTTTAATGATTCCTGGATTACAGTGAACATTCAATAACAGGTAGATATTACATTTCTGACAGTGATGATGATGGTGATGGTAGTTGTGATGGCAATTAGAAAATAACTAAAGGCTTTCAGTTTAGGGCATTTTGTGATATAAGGGGATAAAAGTAATTTGGAATTTTGAATATATGATAACTTTAATGTCTGTAGGATATCTGGGTTAATCTAGAAGAGAGATGAACATAGAGGTAACAATTTTGAGTCACCACTGAACAGGTAATATCTGGTGTTGACAAGTGTGTTAAATGAGACAAAAATAAATGACCAGGAAACATTAACAATTATTGCATTTAAAGAGAGAAAAGAGCTCTCGTGGAGTCAGAAGAAAGATAGGAGATAATATTATCAAAGAAGCCAAGGCAAGTAATTTCTTGATTAAAAGAAGACTAAACTACCAAATAGTGAAGGCATCTCAAGAGAGTGAAGACAGGAAATCACTGGATGTGGCAATCAAGACATCCATTAATTATCCCGACAGCTTTTTTTTCCAGTGGGAATGAATAAAGATAAGGTAATTTTGTTGACAACTGAAGTACTTAAAAAGACGGCAAAAATAGACTAATCTTCAAAACAATCTCCATGTGAGCCCTATTTTGTGTGTGAGTAAAATAAAAGCAGAGAGAAATTAATATACTCACTTGTGATCACAGATCATAAGCAGTGGAACCAGTATTTAAAATCTTGCTTTTTTTAGAGCAGTTAAAAATTATAGCCCTCATTAATATATGCTATTTGCAATTAATTTTAATGAGGTTAATTTGTCCATACATAATGAAAAACAAATTAATTTCTCTTGGCTTATAGATAATGTTCTGATCTATTGGGTTAGATATTAACTTCAGTAGGAAGTGATTGATTTTCAGGAAGAGAAATTATTCTCAAATTCTGTCAAAATTTCACTTAGCCACAGGTGAACAATTAGATCAGAGGATTGTTTTACTGTGGGTGCTACATCAAAGGAAGAAAAAAATTTTAAACAGGGAACTTAGTATCATTGGCCAAAGAAAACTGTTTCTATAATTCTTGACACTATAACATGTCAACTCTAAATTTGCTCCTTGACATGCCTAGGACAGTCCAATTAAATGGCACTTGTACTTTTGAGGTTTCTAAAAAAGCAATTTTGCTTCTTAGATTTTTGTTTATTCCCACCATTCCTCTAGCCCTGAAAGTAGTTGTTCATCCAACCACAGTAATGATGATGATAGGATAATTTCATCAACTAGATCCCAGAGACTGTATGATTAAATCTCACAGATGATTTGGAGGGGTCATTCATTGGTTAAACTGTTTTAGAATTTCTCTAATTCATCAGGACTGTGCCAGATCAGTTATTAACCTCCAAAGCAGAGAAATGCCAGAATCTGACTTCCACCTAAGGCTCTTTTATTATCCAAGACTGTAATTAAACATGTGGTACATGGTATTGTTTGTGTTGAAGAGAAATGAGGGAAGATAATAGGATGGAGATAAGGACCTTCAATTTTCCCACTAAGTCTTATAGGTAAAAGTAAAAAATAAAAGAAAATTAAAATAAAGCTTTATACGGGACATTTTAGACAACAACACACACTATTCTCTTTGAGGAACTTGGGCCTTTTCATGCTTAGAAGGACAAGCAGACCCCAGGATTAATATTTCCATGTCTAAGAGAGTATCTTATTAGTCAATTAATAGTTTGTGTCTGATTTTTAAAAATAAGCATTAATTTTAACTTATATATATATAGAATGACATGACCTACAAACTGTTTTTGTATATTCACAATTTTATTAGACCCTGCCAATATTTTAATAAAAAAAATCTAACCCCCTACAAAAACATCAGTTCTGGATGAATTAACAGACTTGTTTTCAAAGAAAGAATTCACTTTCTGTTTAACCAACATACAGTCGAGTGCCAACCCTTTATGCCAGGACTATCCTAGGAAGAGAGGATTCAATAATGAACAAAATACACAAACTTCCTGATATAATAGAATCCATAATACAATTTGCAGACTTGGAAAGAGTAGAAAAAAAATGCAACTACTAGAACATCAGATAGAGATAGAAAGAAAAGGAAAAAATATAAGTACTAGGAACTCAGATACTAGGTGAAAAACAGGTCAGGTGTGGTGGCTCACACCTGTACTCCCAGCACTTTGGGAGGCTGAGGCAGGCAGATCACTTGAGGCCAGGAGTTCAAGACTAGCCTGGCCAACATGGTAAAACCTCATCTCTATCAAACATCCAAAAATTAGCTGGGTGTGGTGGCAAGCTCCTGTAATCCCAACCACTCAAGGGGCTGAGGCACAAGAACTACTTGAACCTGGGAGGCAGAGGTCACAGTGAGCTGAGATAGCACCACTGCACTCCAGCCGTGGCAACAGAGCGAGACTCTGTCTAAATAAATAAATATTCTAGGGGAAAAATAAAGTGAGGGGTGGGAGAGAAGCATATGGAAGGGATGAAATAGGCAAGGCAGGTAAAGTTGTCGTTTAACATACCTATGCTTTAGCCATCTAGATGAGCAGGAGAGTGAATGAAGAGAGAAAATTAGATTGGTTTCTGAAAAGACTTACAAGATCACTTGAATTCAAGGGTCATAAATTTAAAGTGAAACCAAACATCACAGTTGTGATTTTTAAACTGTGTTCTCCCCTGCAGTAGGAAGCAAGTTGTAATTCAACCAGGGATATTAATATAGTCATATACTAGGTATGTCCAACCAAGATAGGGAGGGCCAAAAGATTTGAAAGTACGGCAATGGAATGATGACCAATTAAGTATAGATCAAAATGAAGTTAAAATATTATTAGTAAGAGTCCTTGAGGCAGTAAACTGGAAGAGAAAATGTTGGGGTGCTGAATATTTTATAGATGGAGTACAATTATTGGTTATAACATAGCATTCAATATGAACTTGGCAGTAAGAAGCTAATATGCAATGGAAGTCAAGATTATTATAGTAAAAAAATATCAAAGATTGAGGAGCTTTGGGTACTGAATGAATGTATTATCTAAATGGATCCTGAGATCACAGAAAAACTATGAGGTAATGTTGGGTAGGGTTCAGAAGCTAAAATCTTCACAAAATGAGGGAGACTAAGAGTAAGCTCTTAGATTGACTAAAGCATGAATGGAGAGCAGTCTGTGAAAACTGAGGCATATACTACTGGAATGGACTTCCAAGCAGGGAGCTTTTAGAAAGAATGATAGTGATGAAAGGAGCAAAGAGGAAATATCTAGTCCAGTAAGAGTCCCCGACAACAGTAAGAGATAAATCAGCCACCACTTAAGACATCTAAAAGGGAAGCAGTGTTATTAGAGGGAAGAGTTAGGTTTTATTTAGAGTAATACATTGAAAACATCTAGAGAAGAAGATGAGGCCATAGAGAATTCTTTTATTGATTATTAGTTACAGAAGGCAAAGTACATGGTTTTGAAACCAGCCCAATTGTTCCATTGAACTCTTACTTATGGTTTTTTGAATAAACATATTCTTAAAACTTAAAACTTACATTTGCCTTACCTAAATTTCTTCCTCAGGCAAGGAGGTGAAATTTATCAGATAGCTGTATCCAGACAATGTGACACCAGACCCCTTATCCATCAGGATTCCTTCCTTGCTCCTCTTTAATTCCTGCTTTCCCGCCTTCCTTACTATATAAACCCCTAATTTTAGTTGGTTCAGGGAGACGTATTTAAGACTGATCTCCCATTCTCATTGGCGGCAGCCCTGGAATAAAAGCTTCTTCCCTGGCAATGCGACCTAGACTGAGAACCCCTGATAGTTCAGTGACAATGTGATATGCTTAGCAGGGAGTGAAGAGAAGAGGGGTGTGAGGACGTACAGACTTATTTTAAAATGAAGTACACACGATGACCTGGCAGATCTAGGCTTCTTGATTATCAGTGCAAACAAGAATAAAAAAGAATGAGGAACCAGTCCTGATGATCACGGAGATGGATTGCAGCAGTGAGGCTGTTTAAGTTGGGAGGGAGGCGGTGGAGGTATGAGGACGTGAGGATCTTACCAGGAATTGGCAGAATGCTGGAGCTGCTTCTTCCCTCTAGTTGACATAGTTCTGATGGCTGTGGGAAGAGCATGTTGCAGAGAGCACAGAACACAGACAACTCCTATCTTGGAAACTATTCCAGGGTGCAGAGTGTACCTTTGTTATATGACTCTCTTTTTCTCAGCTTCCAGGCAGAACAGGAATAGCACAGGCCACCATGAATTAAAAGGATATTATGTCCACGTAAGATTTTCCTAAGGTTGTAAGAATTGCTCAACACCAGAATTTTTTTTCAGTGTATATCGTTAGGTTAATCTAAAGGAAGAAAATGGTATATTTAATTCAAAGTAAGGCGGGAGCATTTTATAAATTGCAACATTTGTTCATGATTTTTAAGACTGGGATGGAAAGAAAATTGCTTAAAATAATAAAGATTAGCTATCAGAAACCAATAACAAATATTATACTTGATATCAAAATAGTAGGAGCATTCCCATTATAGTAGAAAAAATGTAATTATTCCCAAATCAATACAAGCATTCACCATTGTGGTAGAAATACTAATCAGTACAAAAACAAGGAAAAAAAGAATAAATCTTAATATTGGATATAAGATGGCATGCTGTTCCTATTTATAGCTGATGTGGTTGTCTACCTAGAAAATTCAAAGGAATCAATTTCCAAACAAATAAGAGCTAATCAAAATGGAGAGTATAGAAGTACAAATAAAGAATAAAACTGATTCTTATATAGACTAGACCAATTAGGAAATGCAAATTAAATTTCATATTTTAAGTAGCAGAAAAAAAGAGTTCCTTGGAATGACATGCATCTCTAACAAGAAATGTATGCCAATTTTACTAACTTTTAATAGGATGGAAATTTCAAAATATAAAACTATATTATGAATTCTAATTATTAAAAGAGTATTGAGGTCTCCAGTTTAGTTCAGGATGTGAAGTACCAGAAGGAGCATTGCTCCCACACTTAACAAAATAAAAATGTCTGAATAAAATTCCAGTTACAATTTTTTAACCCTTTGGAAACCTATGGCTGTAGGGCAAACTATCAACCCCAAATCCAGAGATAGACAGGTGTCTCTAAGAAGGAAAAACACTGAATATTCCTTTTTTTTTTTTTTTTTTGAGATGGAGTTTCACTCTGTCACCCAGGCTCTGGAGTGCAGTGGTGCAATCTCATCTCACTGCAACCTCTGCCTCCTGGGTTCAAGTGATTCTCCTGCATCAGCCTTTGAGCAGCTGGAACTACAGGTGTGAGCCACCATGCCCAGCTAATTATTGTATTATTAGTAGAGACAGGCTTCACCATGTCAGCCAGGATGGTCTCGATCTCTTGACCTCATGATCTGCAAGCCTTGGCCCCTCAAAGTGCCCAGCAGAACTAAGTAATCCTAAAAAGGAAAAGAACTGTGCTTACCTGAGAAAGTTTCTGGTTTTCCTTCTTGGGATCTATTAGTTTGATTTCTGTGAAATCAAACTCTTTCTCTTGACTGATATTTCCCATGATTAAGGATTATATTTTCCTGTGCCATAATAGATCTAATAAATGTTGATGGTTGCTATGATAGATACCTTGATTTTACATTATTGAGTGTCTGGATTTTGTTTTCCTTTTAAATAAATGGAAGGCTTTATTTGGGTAGCCAGTTAAGTTACTCATGGTTCATTTTAATCCTTTCAGGGCTTGTGAATGATCTTTGTTGGGGTGGGTAAATGGTAGTCTTACCCTAGGGAGGATTTAGCCCCACTATTAGAGTTTGTTATTCTATTCTGGCTTCTCTACTGAATTCAATGAGTGACAGATGAAGCTCCCCACCATGACTAGTTAGAACTCCAAAGCATGCCAGCTCTGAAATCTACTCCACTCACAGGTGCCCAGTTGCTTTTGTACCAGGGCTTTTTGAGATCTAACCCATCTTTGGGTTAGATGCACATCTTTATATTCAGCAAAACCTCAAGACACACACTTTGTCAAACTTCAAAGCATGTTAACCTATACATGCATACTTCATATTTAGCAAAAATGACATGCTCTTCGAAGACCTCGTTACAAAATTCTGGAACTCATCCTATAGTGCCATTTCATGTCTGGAGCCTTGTCTCCTATTTCCATTCACCTCAATGTCACTAACTTCAATCTCTGTCTCCTAGATTTAGTGGGACCACTCTACTCCACTTGGCCTGGCCATCTCTCCAGAGTGTGCCATTGGGAATAAAGTCAGGGGCTATTGAAGGGTCACCTAGTATTTTTATTTTTCTCTTTCTCAAGGATCAGAGTCCTGCTCTGCTTATTTTCCAATATCTATACCTATGGTTTCATATCTTTTGCCCACATGTCTCATATTTTTATAAGAGGAACGTAAATCCAGTTTCTGTTACTCCACCATGGCAAGAAGCAAAAATCTCCTTTTAAAAACAAAGAAAACTATAACACATCCACACACGCAAAACTAGAAGCCATTTCTAAATTATAAGACTTTTACTTTGCCTAAAAACTGATCATGGCATACAAATGCATTGTCTCTTAATACATTTGCCATAGTGAAATGGACCCTCCATAATAGAGTCAGTACTTGAGGTGAAAGGACTTCCTACAGAAAGCTTAATTTAAAACACAGAGAGGTATGTCATTGGAGTAGGAGAGCATTGACTTGGCATCTCCCATACTTTTAGTTCCATTCTTTCGTCAGAAAAAATGACAATTTTGTTAATGTGTAAACCTCAACTTTTGTAGAATATTTCATTCTTTTCTTTGGATCTTGTAATAAATGGTGTCAAATATACATTTTTTTCTGATTGCTATTGAAATATTGATAATCAACTGATTTCTTTCCACTTTCTTGAACGCTGCTGCATTTTGGGCTATACTCACATGCATAGTACTTTTTAGCTCACCAGTAAACACTCTAGTTAAGATATGAAATTATAAAAGCACCTTCTAGGCTTCTCTTCTTCTTCTCTTTGTAGTTGTCTATAGTTCCCTCTTAAACCTTTTTAATTATATTGCAGAGATTCAAGAACCTTTTTGTAATTTCTTAGGTAGTTAAAATGCCCGAAAGCAGAAATGCAGTCTTAATTTTTATTGACTAAATAAGGCAAACTTACAAAATCCTGAAACTAATTATGTCTTCTCTACAGCATGCCTTTGGGTATAAATAAATTCTCTAAAAAGCATATGCCTTCTTCTGCTCTTTAAAAACTGCTGCCAACACTGCTGGAGCCCCCTAACATGCAAAGGAGAATACAGAATGGTGGGAATGCAGCTGTGAGCTAAGAGAACTGGAGTAAATTTCTTACATTCTGAAATTCTTCTATGAGGAAATTTACAGGAGGGTCCATATTGTATCTAACCAGTTAAATTTATCCATTTAAACCCACACTCACCTTGCATAAATATCTCATATCTCGGCAAATCATACCTATACCCAAAGTTTCCTTGATCAGCAAGCAAAGTAATTTTATTTATTATTATTATTATTTTTTGCCAGTCATATAACAACTCCTCCTCTGACCTCTGGCTTATGTTTCTTTTGTTTCTTCTGATATCTACAGTGAATCAACAATGGGTTCATAACACAAGGAAATAAGTTGGCTCTGTCCAGAAAATATCAGGTGTTTGATTGATTGTTGTCTATTATTGTTGGTTGTAGCTTTGTTGATTCTTAGTTTAATAAGGTGTCTATGCCTAAATGCAAGTGGAACCAGAAAGAGGTTAACTATGGATTGTTAAAAATAAAATTAATTTGCTCTGGTTTCAGAAAAGTATGACCTGAACATAATATAATGGTGTATAATGGTGAACAGTATCACCATTCAAAGTGTCACTATTATTTGTCTGGATAGCTAAATAACATTTAAGGAATGTCCATAATATTTTAAATTGAAATTTAGCAACTATTCCTTTTATAAAATGTAAAGTTAGCTATCACAACTTTCAAGTTGTTTCAATGGACATTTAATTAGTTGAAACTGTGAAGGATAATTAAAAATAAAGAACACTTGTCTCTTAACCTATAGCTGTTCTGCTGCGTTGATCATTAATAATTAAATACCATGTCCCAAGTCATTCTCTCCAAGGAGGCACTTAATGGGAATAAAAAAAGGAAGCATCCAAATGCTAAAAAAAAAAGTCACATCTTTAATGTCAAGGTTGCAGTGACTCATCTTCCTTCTTGTCCCTGTGACCATAGTCTGCAGAGCGTTCAAGGCAAAAGAACACTGATTTGCTTGCCAAGAGAAAGGTAGACAGAGCTGCAGATGTCTAGGATAACTACCAATATTTAAAGAGAAATGCTCGAGAAGAAAGTATCTTCCTATACCTCCTGTCCCAGCCAATCCCCTCCCCACACCCCACCCCCGCCAGACCAGATGTTAGAGAAGGCAGTTCCTATTCTCTTGCATTGGCATTAGAGAAGAGGTGCTCAAAAGTACCAGGAGGCTTTTTCTCACCTCTCTACTGCCAAAACACCAGGAGCTCCAGGAGATAAGGTTTTCATTTTCTCATCACAGAGCTTCTCCCCAGTCCTAAACAGCGGGGCTCTGTGCACCGATGAGATTTTGTATCAAAATACTTGAATAGGAATCATATATATTGTAAGGAGGGCATACTTTCACTGATTATGCATTCAAGTTGCAGTTATAATACAGCAGTAAAGATCCTTGCAGAGAACAGCATTTTAACTTGTTAGAAAATGTAAAAATTATTTCCAGGTTCCTCTGAGTCATTACTCTGAATCATACTCAGCTTTTCTTTTTTCATGTAAGTTTAAGTTTATGAAATAGCTATATTAAAAAAAATTCATTCATCAATCTTCTAGCCTGTATGTTTGCCCAACTGAGGAAAGCAATTGGATCACATTACTGTGGAATAATGATGTGTCAGATTCTCCTTAAAATGAAACCATTTGTCATTTTTATGAATATGATAAATTATTATAGTCTTGCTTTTAATCTAATCTTGGGAGAACTTCTAACAATTTTACCTTCATAATCTTGTTGAAATATTTCTCCAGAGGCAGTATTTAGCAGTGATTCTGGTTCAATATTGTATTTTAATGTTATTTATTCTTAGACAAATATTTACCAAAGGAATGTAAGAAAAATTGATGTATATCACATGTTCACATATATGACTTTTCTTTGGGACAAATCACGTTTGTCATTTTCTATATTCATAGAGATTTGTATAATAATAATACTGATAGTTAACATTTATTAATGAGTTACTACATACTATGTAATCTGCTGCTTGTTTTAAATGAAATAATTCATATAATGTTGACAACCTTTGAGGTGGTACAAATATTATCAACATTTGTCAGATGGAAAATAATCTCAGTGACTTTTTTCCCAAACTTTCCACAGCCACTCAGTATCAGAGTCTATGTTCATGAATTCTATAGAATTAGGAAGAAAACTAAATCCAGGTTAGAAGCCAGCAGATAAGTGCAGAAAATCCTAAAATCTAGAGCTAGAACCAGAAAATAACCAAGGCCAAGAAGGTAACTGAAGGCAGGATTATAACAACTGAATTTAATTTGGCCTATTTGTTTGCTGAAAGCTGCTTTTCAAGGACAAAGCCAATGCCTTTCAAATTAATCTTGCGAGTTACTCAGAAATGCACACTTGTTTTTAACAAGTCGATCTCTAGCCATAATCATAAGTAGTAATTTTCCATATAATTCCATGTAAAAGTTATACTATGTGGGTCCTTTTGTGGGTAACATGATTAAAATGGGGAGCCCTTGAAAACAGTTCAGGAATTTTCCTATAGTAGAGATAGCCACTCTTACATGAAAATGAAATTTGGGGTAACCAAACTGATGAAGAGAGTATGATGATTGATTTGCATAAAATAAAAGTATCTACAAAGAGTAAAACAAGAGCTCATATTGAGGTCAGGTGATCAGGGGCCAATTCCCAGACATATGGCCACTTAGTCAGTCACTTTAAGAAAATTACTTCACCTCCTAGGGTCTTTGGTTGCTGTTTTTTTTTTTTTTTTTTTTTTTTTTTTTTTAACATTAAAATAAGAGTAGGTGATTATTACACTTTAAATAATAAATAATCTCTAACTTTTTAAAATTTGTTTTTTAGATAGCAGATTGTCATACTTTTTTAGGATATGTAGATACCTAGTGACATGAGACTGTTGACCTAATCAATGGTAAATCTATACTGATTTAATCAAGAGACTGCAATTATTGAATAAAAATTGACCTAGGAAGTAAATGTTCCCAAAGCAGCATTAATTCATTAGTGATAAGTAGTTCCATTTGATGGAAATGAGTTTAATAGTGATTGGAGGAAATGTGACTCTCCAAAGAAGTCTTTATATAAGACTGCTTTCCCAGTGAACAGTGAACTATTATAATCTAGATGGCAACAATATATTTTTCCTTGAATTATTTTTGTTTCTTTCTCATTCTTATTGCTTGCATAGTTCTCATCTCCACCAAATTGCTGTCTCAAATTTGGATGCCCTTTCATCATGAGATTCAGAAGCCAGAAATTCTACGTCTTTACTCCTGGTTGTCACTATACTTTTCAGATTCTTTGTTTTCTTGATTTTAAAAGGACTTTGATACTTAAACTGCCTAAATAAGTGTGGACATAAGAAATATATGATCTGATGCATTATATTAAAAACCGAAAAGCATCTAAGCATTAATTTGTTCATCATTTAATTATAAAACATGAACACTTATTGATTACTTATTATTTACAAGATACTGTGCAAAAGAAGAGCAATGTGATTCCTGGTCATAGTGACCTCTCCATTGAATAAAAAAAACCTAACTGTGGTTGAAATTCAATGGGATAGATGTAAAAACAGAAATAGGTAAAATATCTAGCATAAAAATAGAAAATGTACTTAACTATTTTAGTGAGACGAAGATGGTTAAGGAAAACTTTCTGGAAAAGCTAATTCTAAGTTGGAATTTGAAATGAAAATTTCCCAGGAGACAGGAGAGAAAAGACATTTGTGGGATGGCAAGGACGGTGAAAAGCACAGTTCAGAGATGTGCAATCATTTTCTCTTTGCTGATGTTTCCAGGTTGATGGGAAGTGGCAGAGAATAAAAGTATGAAGACTAAGATACTAAATTATTTTTCTCATAGGTGATAAAGACTCAATAGTTTTGATGCCTGTGTTATAATTTGATAGTATGTTTTAGAAAGGGATGTGGAATAAATAACAATGGGTTATTTTTATTTTTCAATTTTTTATTCTTCCATTGCTTAATTTTATACAACTTTGTGCAGCTACTTTTTACTAATTATCTTTGGTGTCTCAGTCTATCTTCACTATTTCCCACATTTTAGAAGTGCACATTTCAACCAAAAACATCATCAATTCATATAAGAGAATGGCTGTTGGCATTTTGTTTTCTATATCAGAAAGTAAGATATATCAACTTTGAATTATGAATATATCAACTTTGAAGATTTATTTACCTCTTCTTATCACCAATACACTGATCTGGATGCTGAGGTAATGAGAAGAATCATTCTGTTTTTCAGAGAGGCTTTTTAATGAGGAAATGCCAATGTCAGTAGATAACTAGAGGCAGCACATGGACATGGTACAGTGGAAACACAGAGCCTCAGCCACACATATGCCTGGCAGAGCATAAGCAACGCTTGGAAAAGGAGGGTTGGGTTTGCAAACAGATGAGTAAGATGCAGACATACAAGATGCAGGGCAGACACACCAAGCAGTGAACACAGATTGTGTAATAGTGTGCTTAAGTTTCTCATGAAGATGTTTATATTTTGTTATGCTCTCAGAGTTCAGAGAGATTTGTTTGGTATTTCTAGAATTGACTTCATTCTTGAAAAAAAAAATTACTAATAGTGTCTACTGCTTAGCATTCAACTGCTATCAATCACATTCTTCACCCAACCCTGACTGCAAACAAGTACAGTAATTTAGGCAGTTATGTGAGATCAGGGGATTAAAAGTAGACCTTCTGCCTACACTGACAATAGTTCATCTTCTCTCTTCTAAAAGTAAACACGCATGTCCCTAGACTGTAAAAGCAGATTTGGGCTATGTTACGAGCCAAGATACTAAATTCTTTCTGCATGTCACTTTCTATTTGTATTTCCAGAATCTAGACCACATCTAGAGAATAAGAAACGAAAGACAAGCTAATAATTTGAGTCCTCTGTGGTTTTTGTTCTTGTTTACTGAAAAATATTTTCATTTTGTTCTTATTTTTAAACAGCTTTATTAAAGCATAATTCACATACCATACAATTTGCTCATTTAAAGTATACTAGTCAGTGATTTTTGTAGTATTCACATGTATGTGCAACCATCGCCAGTCAATTCTATCAGCTAAAAAGCCTCATATACGATTTTGCTATCACCACTCTCCCCTTCCATCATTAAGCAGGCGTTAATCACTTTCTGTTTCTGCAGACTCCTCTAATCTGCATTTTCATATGAATGGAATCATCTAGTATGTGGAGTTTTGTTACCATTTTCAAGCTTTATCCAAGTTATAGCATTTACCAGTTTCGTTCCTTTTCATGGCCAAGTAATATTCCAGTGAATCATATTTGTTTATCCATTTGGTTGTTGATCAACATTTGGGCTGTTTTCACATTGTAGCTATTATGAATAATACTGCTATAAACATTTATGTGCAAGTTTTAGTGTGAGCATTGAGTCTTTTATTTTTAAAATATTTCTTAAATTCAAAACAAAACTCTCCCCTGCTTGGAAGGCAGTTAGCAGCCTCTTTTTTTTTAAGTCTAAGCATTTGCTATTTCTTTGTATCCTGTGGGGCTTATCAAAGATCCTTTACTTGTTATTCAATCCTTAGAGGACTTCTAACATATTGTTTATTTAATAAATATTTTCATGGTGCTTACTATGTGATAGATGCTGTACTTAGCTTTTAAACATATATGAATTTTTATTAAAATACTATGAGTTAGATGTTATTACCATTCTCATACTACAAAGAAGGAAAATGAGGCCAAAGAAGATAAGTAACTTATCCAACACCACAAATGCTGAGTGACAACCTAAACTGAAACCTAAGTAGTATGGCTCCTGAGTCTCCACAGGGATCTGTTAATGTTAAGCAGAAATGGTCTCTACTAGTGCTTTTTAAAAATAAATTTTTTATTTTGGAACAGTGTAGGATTTTCAGGAAAAAAAATGAGTTGTTAATACCTTACATCTGTTTTTCCCTTTTATGAACATCTTGGATTAGTGTGTTACTTTTGCTATCACTAATTAACTGTGTTACGTCATTATTAACTCAAGTTTGTACTTTATCTAGATTTGCTTGGTTTTTACCTAATGTCCATTTCCTGTCAAGGATTCCATCGAGGATACTATTTTACATATATCTGCCATTTCTCCTTAGATTCTTCTTAGCTGTGACAGTTTCTCAAACATTCTTTGTTTTTGATGACTTTGATAGTTTTAAGGAGAACCAGTAAGGCATTTTGTAGAATGTCTCTCAATTGGGATTTGTCTAATATTTTTCTCATGGTTTGACTGGGGTTATAAGGTTTATGGAGGAAGACCACAGAGATTAAGTACTATTTTCATCATATCCTATTAAAGATACATACTATCAACATAACTTATCATTATTAATGTTAATCCTGACCACTTGGCTGAAATAGTGTTGGTCAGATTGATCTACTGTGAACTTACTCTTTTTTTCCCCTTTCTGTATTATATTATCTGAAAAGAAGTTAGTATGAAAAACTAACACTAGAGGAGTTATGAATCATGTACCACCTCCTTGGGGATGAAATACTTTTTAAATTACATGGAGTTCTTCTGCATGTGACATTTGCCTCTTGTCACTTGTTTATATTTTTATTCAATCACTTACTTAGAATAATATGGGCCCATGAATTTTGTTATAGTTTGTATTTTAATTCATTGTGACATAGTTTATTTATTTTGTGGTTCAAATTGTTTCCCCTATGTTTATTAGGAGCTCTCTCATTTGACTACTGTGTCCCTTTGATATACACCAATCATTTTGTGTGTGTGTGTTTGAGCATGTTCTATTCTGTCACTACAAGATGCTACAGGCTTATTTTATATATTTTCAACCACCCCAAGAATAAGCCTTTCTCCAAGGAACCTTGGTTTCTTTTTCTAGAGAATGATATTATAAATAAGCAAGATCTGAATGTAAGATGTGCTTATTTCCACTGGAGAGTTCTTTCATCTAGGTCCTCTCAGCTGACAAAACAAGGAAATATATGTGTATATATACACCTATCTGTAAATATTTCTATATACAATCCTCTGTATCTATCTTAAGCTAAATATGACTTCATACTGATATCTACAACGCTAATCTATTACCATATGGATCATTATTCTTTCACCGATACCAGACTGTCTTGATTACTCTGTGTATAATAAGCCTCTAAATTAGGTAGCATGAGTTCTCCAAGCTTGGTTTTTTCCTCAGTATTGTTTTAAAACTTAGGTATTCTAAGTATTTGTATTTTCATGCAAACTGTAGAATCACTTTATTTATGTCTATTAAAAAGCTTATTGGGGGTTTTATATAGATTGTGTTAAACTTGTTGATCAATTTAAGGAGTACTACCATCTTAACAATATTAATCCCTTCTATCCATAAGCATGGGATGCCTTTCCATTTAATTCAATCTTTAAATTGTTTTTAACAATTGTTTTGTAACTTTCAGTTTAACAGTCTTCAACCACTTATATTAAACTTATTCTCAAGGATTTTAGTTTTTTGATATTATAAACAAAATTGCATTCTTGATTTGATTTTCAACTTTTTTATTGATAGTATATATAAAAATAATTAATATTTTACATTGATCTTGTATGTTGTAACTTTGCCAAACTTGTTTATTCATTATAATAAATCTGTTGGATTTCTCATAAGAAATGTATATATATATATTTTCTGTATGCAAGATTACACCACCTACAAATAGAGATCTTTTTATGTGTGTACTTTCCAATGTGGATGTCCTTTATTTCTTTCTTTACTGAAGGCATCCAAATCAGAAAGTTGAGATAGATCATCGAATGCTCACATAGCTTTAAATTCTGTCTTTGACTTCACTTTCTATCTATGCAGGTCTTGAAGATCATTCAGAGGTGATAGATTAGGGCCTTTTCAGATCCTTTCTGGGCTCACACATAGCCCTGCAGATGTATGTGGCCTTTTAGATTCCCAGGAATATGTGAGGGCTTTTCAGAGTCTCCTATGGACAGCTTTCTCTTTGATATTTTTAAGGTTTTTGTTGGGCTTTTGTTTGCCTTATCTGCCTAATCCTAGGCAGCCATGGTGTTAAACAATTGTCACTGATTGTTTTTAGCAAACATCTTGCATGTGGGAATTTTCTTACAGTATGAATTCTAAGTAATGTCAAATACTATCATTATTTTTACAATTGGTCTCTTCCAGAGCACTGTCACCTTTTGAACCGCCAGACATTTCAAAAGCTGACAATGTTCTGGAAATTAGACTTTGTGAAGAGCTTCAATGCCAGTCTACCTCCTCTACTGGTTGTGAGATCACTGGTTTTCTCAGCTACTGTGGTTGTGAGCTGCTTATTTTCAAGTCTGTGCTAAGGGCTTGGGCAGAGGGCAGTGGGAGTAAATCAACTTAAAAGGTTACAAAGCCCACTATTCTTACTGAGATTAAGCACTATTTCTTGAATAACTGCTCCTGGAATGTGCAAACATTAGGGTAATTTTCAGAGTTCTGTAAAACTTGATTTTACCTTTTTTTTTTTTTTTTGGCTGCTGTTTTTATTGGTTTCATGGAGGAGCAAATTTAAAGAGGTCCTCATTCTACCATTCCAGAAGTCTTTTTAACTATTCTTTCAGATACTTTGAATAGTTTCCAAGAATGGTAATTCAGTATTAATTTTGATATGCAATTTAAAAAATTACTTAATGAAATTTCATCAAGAAAATAGTTAAGGCTGATTTAAGGAAGTTGACAATATCAATCAAATGATAAGTTATCTTCTACTTCTATTCAACAATTTTACCACAGCTGTAGTAGTGTTTTTACATTCTGTGAAAAAGCCAGCCATGTTGCCACCTCAGAGCTTTTGCACTTGCTATTTCCTCTGATATTTTAATAAATTACTATTTCAATGACATTCAGTTATTGTCTTAAATGGCATGACTTCAAAGAGGCTTTCATGACCACTAATCTAAAATAATACCCCCATCTCTATCTACCATCTTATACTGCTTTATTATTTTTTCTTAGCCATAATTACTACCTAATATTTATCATATTTCCAGAAACTAAAAGAATATCTGTCACATAATAAGAAAGTAACAAAAAAGTGTTGATTAGTTTCAGTATACTAAAGAATATAATCAATATTGTTTCTTCAAACTTGAATTGTACCACTTTGGCTAAAATCAGAGTAGTACTAAAAGTTTTATGTTTTTTATTTATGGAATTCAAGCACCCTCACTGAAATAAAATAGAGAAAAAAATAGGTAAAGTATTTTTAAATAGAGAAAAACTCACATCAGCTATTACCCTTCCTTCCAGACAAAACCAAGGTTAACATTCATGTATTTTCTTCAAACTTTTTAAAATATGCAAGCAATAGTAGTAAGCTTGAAATTCTATAAATATCTAAATTACTCTACATAGGGTTTAAAATTTTTTTTACCTAGAAATGAATCTGCAAGTTGTCCATGCACAATCTTTAATCTGGCATATAACTTAGTTCCAATTTATCACAATTACATATAAAGCTTTGATAAGCACTGATGTACTTTTTTACATAAATAATGATCTATATTAATTATATCCATAGGTTAGATTCTTAAACAGAATTTGAAGCAATGACATTTTTATATGGTACCTTAAGCTTATTACCAAACTGTTTCCTAGAAATATAATACCAAATAACATTTCCAATAGCAGTGTATAAGATAGCCTGTCTTATTGCACTTTCCCAATATCTAGTACTGAATTATCTCATGTATTCAATTGTTGCCAATTTCCTAGAAGAAACCATTAAGTCCTATTTTTAATTTTTTATTTCTTCTCTCATTAATGAAAGTGAGCATCTCCTTTGTTTACTGATCATTTGTATTTCTTGTCACATTATATATAATTTTTCTCTTATAGTTAAAATTTTTTTAACTTTTACTTTAGGTTCCAGGGAACATGTGAAGGTTTTGTTACATAGGTAAACTTGTGTCCAGGGGGTTTGATGCACAGATTCTTTCATCATCCAGGTATTAATCCTAGTACCCAATAGTTATCTATTCTGCTCCTCTCACTCCTCCCATCACCCTCAGGCAGGTCCCATTCTCTCTTGTTTTTCTCTTTGTGTTCGTAAGTTCTTATCACTTAGCTTCCACTTATAAGTGAGAACATGCAGTATTTGGTTTTCTGTTCCTGTATTTGTTTGCTAAGGATTACAGCCTCCAGCTCCCTCCATGTTCCCACAAAAGACATGATCTTATTCTTTTTCTATGGTTGCATAGTATCCCATGATGTATATGTACTACATTTTCTTTATTAAATCTGTCACTGATGGACATTTAGGTTGATTCCATGTCTTTACTATTGTGAATAGTGCTACTATGAACATTTATGTGAATATATCTTTATGGTAGAATGATTTATATTCCTCTGGGTGTATAGCCAGTAATGGGATTGCTGAAATAAATGGTAACTCTCCTTTTAACTCTTTGAGGAATTAACATCCTACTTCCATAATGGTTGAACTAAATTACACACCCACCAACAGTGTATAAGTGTTTACTTTCCTCTGCAACCTTACCAGCATCTGTTATTTTTTACTTTTTAGCAATAGCCATTCTGTCTAGTGTGAGATGGTATGGCATTGTGGTTTTGACTTGCATTTTTCTAATGATCCATGGTATTGAGCTTTTTTTTTAATATGCCTGCTGGCCACACGTATGTCTTCTTTTGAAAAGTGTCCATTCATGTCCTTTGTCCATGTTTATTGGGGTTATTTTTCTTATAATTTTTTAAAGTCTCTTACAGATGCTGGATATTAGACCCTTGTCAGATGGTTAGCTTGCGAATATTTTCTCCCATTCTATAAGTTGTCTGTTTACTCTGTTGATAATTTGTTTTGATGTGCAAAAGCTCTGAGTTTAATTAGATCTCACTTAACAACGTTTATATTTGTTGCGATTGCTTTGGGAATTTTTTAATTGTCTGTCTTCCCATATGAACAGAGATAACTATGTAGATCATTGTCTGTATTTTTAACATCTAGCAGAAGCTGAGAGGAAAAACAGATACTCAGGGAATTAGTAAACAAATGGTGAGTGAATAATTCAATCTATTAAATAGAAATTATGTTTCTGACTCTGTCTCATATTTATTGAAATATCTTACCTGACTTCACAGTTTGCCTTTATTTTTGTTTCTATTTTGTGGTATATGAAAGGTTTTTATTCAAGTATATGATAGTGCATTTTTTTATTGTGCTGTCTTCATTGCTTTTATGTTTTACATAACCCTTCTCTGCTTAGAAAAAAACAATTTTCATCCACAGTTTTCCAGATATTTATACTAATATTTATAATTCTATTAAATTGATGATAACTAAAAATTTGGAAGATATTTGACTTTTTAGTTTAATCATTCAATATATTAATTTGATTTTTTAATATAATTATTCAATATACTAATATAGCTTATTGAGATACTGCATCCTTTTCTCATTGATTTCTGGTTAGCTTAACATTGTATTACATTATATGGCTTTACAATATACAAAATTATTTTATGAACTGTTATTAGCAGTATTTGCTTTTGTGCTTCAATAATTAGCTTTAAGCAATTTTGTATAGTTTTATTTAGTTATGAGAGAATACATTCCAAGATGAAATGTGAAAACCTTTTTGTGATAAAAAAAAAATCACATTGTGTGTATGAATGCTCTTTATTCCCAGTAAATGAAATTGTGAATGCATTTTCAATTTTTAACATTTTGAGGGTGATACCTAATCTACTGAGATCTCTAATTTGATAATAAACGGGGCTGTTAGAGTGCATTTGGCTGTCTCACAGTGCACATGGGTGTTCCACATTTTTCCATTTAGCTTTCCCCCTAAGAACCAGGTTAATACTGTGCAGTTTAGCTCAACCCTCGGTGTCCAGAGAAGGTGCTTTCTGCTAATGCAGATGCATCTTCCCTTTTAAAGTGATAGAGAAATTCACTTACATTTTGAGGTTCTTTTCTGAACAGTGTCAAACATGAAAAACTTAGCTCAACTTATAAAACTATATTTGATCTGAAATATTCACTGAATTCTATCCATCTTTATTTATAACAGTTTTCTTGAGTAACGAGGATTCCCACTTATTTACACCTCATTTACTTGTTTTCGAATTGCTTCCTGGAAATGTTGCCTTAAAAAATGTGAAAAACTAAAAAAGAAGCTCATTAGGTGAAAGCATAAGCCTCCAATTCTGGTTCATTGATAAGACAGTTCTCATCAAGGCTGGTCTGTGTGCCCAGGGTAGGGACAGTCAGGGTGGTTCAGTATCACTTCTTACTGGTTAAAATAATAAATTATGTGTTTTATATTCTAATGCAAAATTTTTGCAACTCTGTGTTAGAATCCTTAATGAGTCATATAATCGACTTATTGAGTGAGACTAGTTTGTTTTTGTTTTTGTTTTTGTTTTTGTTTTGAGACACAGTCTCACTCTGTCTCCAGGCTCCAGTGCAGTGATGTGATATCAGCTGACTGCAACCTCTACCTCCCAGGTTCAAGTGACTCTCCTGCCTCAGCCTCCCAGTAGCTGAGACTATAGACAGTGCCACCACACCCAGCTAATTTTTGTATTTTTAGCAGAGATGGGGTTTCACTATGTTGGGCAGGATGGAGTGAGACCAGTTTTTTTTTTAAATGACAGGTGAATAAAACTTTCTTACTTCATACTTATCTACTTTGTCTTTCATTTCCCTTAACTTGACAGTGTTTAACATGGGCACTTTCTCATGGATACCTTCACAGGTTGTTAGGAAGCAACACCTCTACACCTCTACTCTAACCCTTTCCCTCCATTCCTGGGAAACCCTCTCCTGGAGTGTCCCAAGAGCACTGCCTTGGAATCTTTACACATACACGTATACACACACACATGCATTAACATGGAGTAATTTAGTAGAGTTATTTTTAAACAACTCTCTGTATCTTAAAATTATTAGGATCATATCACTAGTTACTGTCACTTCCCAAACCCAACCCTTTTATATACTCTCACCAATTGGCTAATTCAATATTTTGTTTTAGTTTTTCAGATGTCAGGCAGACACCAGTTCACCATTGCTGTCCAAATGGCAGGGGACAAATGACAAGCTTGTAGAAAAGTTTCTTTGAAGACCTCTCTGTAGCCTTGAAGTCAGAGAAAAATCCCCAACTATCTTCCATGGAGTTAGGTATGATTGTATTCACAGAACTCTATGACCTAGAAATAAATCTGTGGTAGTATCTACTTTCCCTGGCCTTTCCAATTTTATAATTTAGTAAATAGTGGTGGATATCAAAAGAGATTTGGAGCACCTCTTTTTCAAGCTCCTGTCTAGGTGGACTGCATTGCATTTTGTAATATGAAAATAGACCTCAGCAAAATCTTAAAATAAAACATTTCCATTCTAAAATCCTCTTTACACTATAGGAAAAATAACTTGTGCATTAACTACAACAAAATTGAATAGTTGATTTTAAATAGATATCTAACAATTTTAGCATATGGTTGTATTAGTTTGTTATTGCATTGCTATAAATACCTGAGACTGGGTAATTTATGAAGAAAAGATGTTTAATTGGCTCAAGTCCTGCAGGATGTACAGGAAGCATGATTCTGGCATCTGCTTAGCTTCTGGGGAGGCCTCAGGAAACTTACAATCATGGTTGAAGGCAAAGGGAGAGTAGGCATCTCACATGGTGGAAGCAGGAGGAAGGGAGTGAGAAATGGGAAGGCCCACACACTTTTTAAAGACCAGATTTTAGGAGAACTCACTCACTATCATGAGAACAGCACCAAGGGGAAATCTGCCACCATGAGCCCAATCACCCCCCACCTAGCTCCACCTCCCACATTGAGGACTACAATTGGACATGAAATTTGGGCAGGGAAACAGACACAAACCATATCAGTGCCTACTTACTTATCTCAGAAAAATATAGGGGCTATTTTTGTTGTTTTTTTTCCTTGCTTGCTTTTTCTTCCTAGGATAAAGTACTCATTATGATGTATTTGGCAATGCCATTGGAAACCATCACCAAGACCTTGTAAAAGTCCTTGAGAAGCTTCGGTGTTGATATTTGAGGATTATCCTCATACTAAATGATTTGGGATATTTGAAGGATAATATGTATCTAGGATTACAGGAGCATGAGTTCTCATCACTCATATCTGACAGCTTATCTTCAACATTACATTAACAGAAAGACAAAACCTGAATTGATTAAAATACAGTGCTTTCATGTTTACCTCTGTAACATACCTGCATGTCCTACACATATATCCTGGAACTAAAAATAAAATTTAAAAATAAAATGCAGTGCCTTTGAAAGGCTCATTGAAGATATCTAATATTTAAGGGAGATAGCCTACTTGGTTTTAATTTTCATTTACATTTTTCCAAGATTTGTCTGTTATCATTATTCTATATGAGTTTGCTAGAAAGATAAACACCTGGATCATAAATTCACAGCTTTCTCAAGAGGTGCTAGCATTAAAGCTATCATTTTATCATATATGGTGGCTCACATCTGTAATTCCAGCACTTTGGGAGGCCAAGGCAGGAGGATCGCTTGAGCCCAAACTAGCCAGGGCAATACAAGGAGACCCTGTCTCCACCACAGATTTAAAAAGTTAGCTGGGCCTAGTGGTGCTCACCTACAGTGCTGACTACTTGGGAGGCTGAGGAGGTAGGATCACTGGAGCCTGGGAGGTGGAGGCTGCAGTGAGCAGTGATTGCATGACTACTCTCTAGCCTTAGCAACAGAGAAAGATCCTGTCTCAAAGAAAACAAAGACTATTGTTTTATTTATATACATATATGGCTTCTTTTACCGTATGCTTCATTGTGTAACCTATCTCAAATCCTTTACAAAGTATAGGGGGAAAATGTGTGAATAAAATATTGTAACCATCATTTTGGTACAGTTTATCAGAACTCATTCATAATCTCTTTCAAATAAAAATTCACTGTGTTTAATAAATTACAAGTCGGGGCCAGACACGGTGGCTCACGCCTGTAATCCCAGCACTTTGGGAGGCCAAGGTGGGCGGATCGCAAGGTCGAGAGATCGAGACCATTCTGGCCAACATAGTGCAACCCCGTCTCTACTAAAAATACAAAAATTAGCTGGACGCGGTGGCACATGCCTGTAGTCTCAGCTACTTGGGTGGCTGAAGCAGGAGAATTGCTTGAACCTGGGAGGTGGAGGTTGCAGTGAGCCAAGATCGCGCCACTGTACTCCAGCCTGGCTCCTGGTGACGGAGCAAGACTCTGTCTCAAAAAATAAATAAATAAAATAAAAAATAAATAAATTACAAGTTAAAATACACAGGTCTGATTTAATTATGAAAATAGATTTTCCAATAAATATGACAACTAATTTTTCTAATGACAATTTCTTACATTTCATATTCAATATCAAACTGTGCTTTCTCTTCAATTTTATTACCCAAAATTATTCAATAAGAATGTCCTAGAATATCAACAAACTTGAAGTAGGACTGTTTTTTGAATTGATCCCTCAAGATTTATATCCTTGTTAGTTGCTTTCCTCAAAACACAATGTACAGTTAGATAATGAAGATGGAAATTTTCCAGGCACTACAAATTCTAAGTTACCATAAGCACTAGAGAAATGAAATAGTTCAGGAATTTCCTAGGAATTCTAATTTCCAAGTTACCATTAGCAACAGAGAAACAAAATGAATTTGGGTGTTTTTGCTGACTAATTGTCACAGTACTACTAAGGACATTGCATTTTTCGTAATGATATTTAATATCTTATCACTGTATGAGACTAAAAGTAGTGAAATTTTAAAAATATGCCATAGGAATTCTAGAAATATGAATTGCATTAAATGTTCCTAAACTAATAGGATATATGGTAGATTACTTTTATATTTGCTTTTGAGTTGCCAAAGCCCCATAGAATAAGAAAACTAAGTGAAAGTCAAAGGAAATAGTTTTTCAGATGGAATAAACTTCTCTATATACTTTATACTCTGTGTACAATCCTGGTGATATATTCAAATAGGCGACCCATCTAATGGGGTTGTTAACATACTTATTCCTGGACAAAGAGGAAGATATAATGTTCAGAAGCTGACATCTTAAAGTTATTTTATCTCTTTTTTATAAAGAATGCAAATGGTTTTCTGTAGTACTAAAATTATGAGTTTGCAGTATTCTTATGCACCAACCTCCACTCTGAATTTCTAGTTCCTGTTTTTGTGAAACAACAAAAAGAATAATGCCTTGAAGTTTTGAACAGAGAATGCTCATCACAGCTCAGAGTCTTGCAAGAAATCTGAATTGGGAGTCTAGCAACCCTGGGCAAACCATCAAATTTCTCAGGGCACAGTATTTTTTTCTGCTTACAAAAGATGTGAAGTTAAAAATGTAGTTATCAGTCTCAACAAGTAAAGATGAAGATGCATATGGTAATAGATAAATGACAATTAAAATGAGTTATTTTTCTCTTATTTCAAAAAATATGAAATCCTCTTCTCTTTTCCGAGTATAGTAATGATCATTTATTTGTGCATAACAGTGAAAGTTTATATAGTATTTTTCTAGCCATTACCTCAAATTATTTTTATGTGGAATCTGTCAGTTATGTGTCTTATTCCATTTATACTACTATAACAAAACATTATAAAATGAGTGGATTATAAACAATAGAAATTTATTTCTCACAGTTCTGGTGACTGAGAAGTCCAAGAAAAAGGCACCAGAAGATTCAATGTCTGGTGAGAGCCCACTTCATGGTTCTTAGAGCAATGCATTTGCACCGTGCCCTCACACTGGGAAAAGGACAAGCAGCTCTCTAGGGCTTCTTTTACAAGGACAATAATCCTGTTCAACAGGGCTCTGCCCTCATGATATAGTCACTTCCCAAAGGTCCTACTTTATACTATCATCACATTGGGGATTAGATTTAGAACAACACAAACATTCAGATCACAGCATTAGGTAAAATAAGCAACCTTTTTTCTAGATAAGAAAAAACACATTTTACTGATAAGAAAAGAGGCTTGGAAGTTTAAGAAGATTGCCCAAAGCTGATGAATGGCAGAATTTAATATTTCATCCTGATTTCATCCCATTAAGTTAGGAGTTCTTTCCACTATATCATGTTATATATTCTAGAGTTTTATTTTTACTCAAACATCAACAACATCCGTAATTTGGTAAATTCTTAAATTCTCCCTTTGTGATTTACATTGATACAAAGATGTCTTTCATTTTAAAAAAGCAGCACATCAAAACTTGACCCTACTGAGGGTGTATGTATGTGATGGTATATGTGGTACTTACTAAATACATTCTATAAGTTTTACAGAGTTAGCAATACTGATATAGGCTATGTTGACATTTTCAGTCACTTGGAAACTCATGTTGTGCCATACAACTCAAGGGATTTTCTGGGATGAAAGATTAAAAACTTACCACTCTCATTAATTTCTCGTAGTGAATGTTCAAAATATCAGAATCTGTCATGAAGGAATTTGAATAGAAGATGATAATTTTTTATCATTTGTTACTTTTCTAATCTGTTTTGAAAATGAAATAAATAAAATCTTATCAATGAAAGCTTGACAGCTTTATGGAAAAGAATAAAAAGCAGTATTTGACATGATTTGTCCAAAATTAGGAACTGTTCTACCAGGAAGTGGTTAAGTACTAAAGGATCAGGGACTATTATTCACAAAGTAAAGTACAGTCTGTTCATGGATGTTGGAGTTGGAAGAAGAGAGAAAGGTTGATGATTCTTCTTAATTCCATTTCTTTTCATTTCACTTCAACCTCCTTTTGCAGCCTGACTTTCATGTGCACATTTTCTGAGAGGCCTGATATATCTTAAAATATTATTGTAAAGTAATTTTTTAAAAAATAGATATGGTTTACGTTTTTTTAGTACTAAAGAATATTTTTGTTGAATGACTAACATATTGAATGTATTTAGTATCCATCACAAATACCATCACATACATACACTCTTGGTAATGCCAAATTTTGATGTGTTGTTTTCTAGAATGAAGAACATCTTTTTTATTAATGTAAATCACAAAGGGAGAACAAGAAATTTACCAAATTATAGATGTTGTTGAAGTTTGAATAAAAATAAAACTGTATTTTGTTTTGTTTCTTTTTCTGTTTTTCTCTCCCTCCCTCTTTTCCTTTATTTCTTCTTTTCTTTCTTTCTTTCTTTCTTTCTTTCTTTCTTTCTTTCTTTCTTTCTTTCTTTCTTTCTTTCTTTCTTTCTTTTTCTTTCTTTCTTTCTTTCATTTTTCTTCTTTCTTTCTTTCTTTCTTTCTTTCTTTCTTTCTTTATTTCTTTCTTTTCTTTCCTTCCTTCCTTCTTTCCTTCTTTTCTTTCTTTCTTCTTTCTTCTTCCATTTGATTTTGGAGCTTACAGGGTGGCCAGTCTGACAGGCTGGGAAGCAAAGTCTCTAGCCAGAAGCCAGAAACAGGCACTTCCAAAAAATATATTTTGATCTGTTACTGGCTATATATGCCTAATGCACATATCCTGGGTAGTTAGCCTTAATTCTCATACTGTGAGTTTAAAAATGAGCCACTCCTACTCAAAATGACCATGGGAATTCCATTTAAGTGTAAGTAGCCATACTTTGGAAGAGGAGGAAGTCACGTCTAGTTTTAACTAAAAAATTCTAGGATAAATCATATTGGAAACTTGTACATTGTCTTTCTGCATTGCCCAAAACCATCATTGCATGCCTATCTTCTACCTCTTTCCAGCTACCGACTGCCTTCTGAACATTCCAGTTCCTGCACCCCTGCCCCCATCTCCATCTACACTGGATCACAAAGATCTGTTCTCTGCTCCTCTCATGCTTTAAATCACTTTTGCTTTCAATACCACTTCACTTTCTTGTTGAAAACTTCCCAACCCTTATCAAGAATCAAATTTTGTATACTATCATTGGGTTCTAGCAGTGGTTCCAATATCCTACTATTAATTGGTACAATTCTTAAAATGTTACTGTCTTCAAATAGTTTTTCACTTGGGTTTAACAGTTTTCTTTGCTATTTGTTTAAAAAAAATTAATATTATCCTCAGTGAACATGGTGAATATCCAGTCCCTTCAATTGCAAAAGGTCATCCTCGGCAGATCACAGATGGAAGTCATTAGCAGCCAAGGATTTAGACCCTGAGGGATGGTGCATGGAGCTGCTACTTCAAGCTCTAAATGTGGTACAGACAGTGCCAGCTATGGGAACTTATCCTTTTCGACAGCATTAACACTGTAATCATTCAGGTACATCTGCTTTGCATTTTTATCTCCCAGTAGGCTATTTTCTGGTATTTTCTCTGTCTAAAGATGTGCTCATGTATTTTAAAAATGCGTCTCTGTAGTCAATCACTATTCTATTTTTATACTTGTCATGGTTTAACCCTACCTAACACCCTGACCACTCTACTAATTCTTCAAATGCAAATAATTTGGTATTCAGACTCTGGATAAGTACATAAGAATACTGTGAGAGAAAATTATAAGCAGGTGATCAAAACTGAAGTTTCAGTCTATTCCTTTAAATTATTTCATCTGTACAGTAGAAATAATTATTGATTCTGCCTATGTTTAAGGTTGGTTCTGTTTTAGAGTAGAAAAGAAAATAGACATTTCTCTATATAATAGAATGTTTATTCAGTCCTAGCAAATTTCAGAAATGTCCCTATAGAATGTGGTTCTTCCAAACTATACTCATGCCACTCCCACTTCAGTTATTAAATGCTTGCCTTGGAGTACCATTTTGAATAATCAATATTTTCAAATAAAGAAAAATAAGGATCAAGTGATTTAATGAAAAGAAAAGCTATAATAAAAACATATTACTGCTTTGATGTTCTGCCTTATGTACAAAGAAAGAAAATCTTCTGATCCCTGTAAATATTTCCAGTGCCAGAGTCTAATGGTATGGTAACACAGCAGATAAGTTATTTAATGAGGTGGCCAGCATCACTAAATGTCATTTGTTAAAGATCAGTCATAAAATAATACTTATAAAATCACATTTTGATTTTAAGATCATTAAATGTCCTTTAGTTTGTATGATTTGCCAGAAAATGAAAAGTGCAAACAAAAAAGAATAACATTCTTATAATTTGGCTTTACTTAGCCTATTATGTTAGGTTAGTGCAAAAGTAATTGCAGTTTTTTCCATTACTTTTAACAAATAAAAAAAGAAATAAAAAACAAAATATAGTTTTATTTGTATTCAAACTTCCACAACATCCATAATTTGGTAAATTTTTAATTCTCCTTTTATGATTTACATTAATTAAAAAGATGTTCTTCATCCTAGAAAAGCAACACATCAAAATTTGGCCTTACTGAGGGTGTACATATGTGATGGTATCTGTGATGGATACTAAATAAATTCAATAGGTTAGTTACTCAACAAAAATACTCTTTAGTACTGCAAAAACACAAAGGATCTCTATTTTAAAAATTACTTTCCAACAGTATTCTAAACATGTATCAGGCCTCTCAGAAAATCTGCCCATCGAAGTCAGGTCACTGACTTGAAGCCATCCATCTTGTCTAGTGATTTCTTGAGAAAAAATGTTAAACACAGATTCAGTGTCTCTAATGGAAGTATTAGCTTTCGTATATCTATTTTTTTCTGTGTCGATTTGGTCAGTTGCATTTTTCTGCAAATACTTTCACTTCAACTAAAGTTACAACTTTTTGTCATAAAATTCTAACAGCTCTTTGTGGTCTCAGTAACATCTGTGAGGTCTTTGCGATATCCTTCCCATTTATAAGTGACTATTAATTTTCTCTATCTGTATTACATTTTACTAATATAGTCTCTTCTTGTTGTTATTTCCTTCTATCTACTTCTTTGCATTTAACTTACAGATATTTTGCTAAATCCCTGAGATGGCTGCTCATATGGTTGATTTTCTTTCATCGTTTTCTAATGTATGCATTTACCATTATAAATTTCTAACCATGGTTTGAGATGAATTCAACAAATTGTGATATGTAATCACTTGTAATAATTTCATTATTGTTTAGTACAAACGATTTTACTATTTCACCTGTGACTTCCTTGATGCATGGAATACTTAGAAGTATATTGTTTGATTTTCAAACATTTGAAGATTTTAAAATTATCTTATTTTTGTCACCTTAACTCATTGTGGTTAGAATTTTTGCTATATTATTTCAACTCTTCAACGTTTATTAAATTCCTTTCATATCTACCTGAAAAAAAAAATTGTAGGTTCTGAGTGTTGTGTTCTCAATATACAAATTTACTCTATTTCATTATTTGCTTGTTCAAATCTTCCTTATCTATAGTAATTATTTAATTTTTGTGAAAGTGATACATTAAAAATCTAACAAAATGTTTGTGGGCTTATCTATTTTTTGTCTAGTTCTTTACTTTTATTATATATAATATATATATATATATAGGCATTTTTCTGTAAATAGACCAGATAGTAACAATTTTATGTATGTTCGAACATACAATTTTCGTTGCAACTACTTAACTCTGCCATCTAGCATAAACACAACCATGTATAATACATAAAAATAAATCGGTGTGGCTGTGTTTTAATAAAACTTTATAAAAACAGGAGATGGAGCATAGTTCACAGGTTGTTGGTGTATACTATTAGAGCATGTGTATTTTTAATAAGGCTTTTGGACTTAAAGTCAATTTTATCTGAAATTATATAATAACACCATTTAAGGGATAGAAGTCAGGAATAGTCAAGTGAGACAGTGTTTGCTTGCTATAAGACAGTGTTTACTTGGTATATCTTTATTGTAGTCTCTTTATTTTCATTTTTCTGTTTTATTACTTTAAGGTATGTCTTACATATGCTGCATATAATTGGTTTCATTTTGTCCAATAGATCTGTAAGTGTTTGACTTTTATTTGGAGCATTTACCCCATAATATTTAATGGAATTATTGAAATATTTGAGTCTAAATCTCCGATATTATAATCTGTCTTCTGTTTTTCCTATTTGTTTTACATTGTCTTTTCTCTTTTTTAATTTCTTTTGAAATATGAAATTTTACTTTTCAATCTTCCCCCTTTATCTTCTTGTCATTTGTACATTCCTTTACTATTCTTTAGTGGTTTTACTAAAGATTACAACATAAAATCTTGATGTATTAGCTTCTACTATAGATTAGTACTTTTATTACTTCTCAGACAATATAGGCATTTTAAAACACTTTAATGATCTTAGCCCACTCTCATATTTGCACTATTTTTGACATATATATTTTAATCAAATTTTTAACATTGATGACACTTTCCTTATTATTCTGCACAATTAAAATTCATTTAAATTTATCTACAAATTCACTATGTATTCTGTTGTTTATTCATTCCTTTGTTTGCTTATGTCTGGAATCATTCATCTTTTCCTCAAACACATCCTTAAGAATTTATTTTACTTCTAGTCTGTTCATTCAAAATTTCCTCTATTTGTTTGTCTGAAATATTTTGATTTCCTTTTCATCTTTGGAAAATATTTTTACTGGTTTTCTAATACTAGGTTAGTAACTATTTTATTTCATAATTTTAATTATATTATTCAGTTTTCTTCTGGATTCATTTCTGTTTTCCATTTCAATATAATTCATTATGTTAACACTTTCAGTTTATTAAGAAAACAATCTCACCCTTTCACCTTTAATCAAGACAAACCCATACAGAAATTTAAAAATTAGAATGCTTTGGCCCATATACTTGTGAAGTAATCAGTGACATGGGCCTGGATCTAGGGCACAATCATTATCATAGAAACTCTCAGTCTCTCAGTTTTAATTCTTTCTGTGTTAAGCTACATTTTTTTTCTTAATATGGTACAAAAGGGAGGAATTCTCATAGATGTCTCGGACTAGAACATCTCCATAGAGTCAGCAATTAAGCCTCTTTCTTTTTCCTGGCACTCTGGAGGACTTGAATCAACTTCATATGTGTTCTGTGGCAGTCTCTGGGTCATTCACTGTGCCAGAGTGATGATGTAATGACATGGTTGGATAGGGCCTGATTACATGTTCATTCAATGTCTTTGGTTGGAAGAGAGGTTCTGCAAAGGAATGGGTATAGTATTATACTAGATTAAAAAGGAAACTGGCTTATTGGTAATATAAGAAAAATACAACCCCATTAAGAAGTGGGCAAAGGACATGAACAGACAATTCTCAAAAGAAGACATTTGTGCGGCCAATAAACATATGAAAAAGAGCTCAACATCACTGGTCATTAAAGAAATGCAAATCAAAACCACAATGAGATAGCCTCTCTCACCAGTCAGAATAGTGGTTATTAAAATTAAGAAACAACATATGTCGGTGAGGTTGCAGAGAAAAAGGAACTCTTTTACACTGTGGGTGGAAGTGTAAATTAGTTCAACCATTGTGGAGGACAGTGTGATTCCTGAAAGATCTAGAAGCAGAAAAATCATTTGACCCAGTAATGGGTATACTCAAAGAAATACAAATAATTCTATTATAAAGATACATGCACCTGTATGCTCATTGGAACACTAACGACAATAGCAAAGATATGGAATCAACCCAAATGCCCATCAATGATAGACTGGATAAAGAAAGTGTGGTACATACACACCATGGAGTACTATGCAGCCATAAAAAGGAATGAGAGCATGTCCTTTGCAGGGACATGGATGGAGCTGGAAGCTGTTTCATTCTCAGCAAACTAACACAAGAACAGAAAACCAAACACTGCATATTCTCACTTATAAGTGGGAGCTGAACAATGAGAACACACCGAAGGGAATACCACACACTGGGGCCTTTTGGGGGGTGGTACATGGAGGGAGGGAGAGCATCAGAAAGAACAGCTTAATAGATGCTGTGCTTAATATCTAGGTGATGAGTTGATCTGTGCAGCAAACAGTCATGGCAGACATTTACCTATGCAACAAACTTGCACATCCTACACATGTACCCTGGCACTTAAAATAAAAGTTGAAAAAAATGGAAATATAAATGGTAAAAAAAGATAGTACAGCACATGAGGATGCCTCCTTTATTTCTTTGTTGTAATAAATGTTTGTTGACAAAAGACTCATAAAATATAGTTACCCAGCTTCTGTATCTCTTCAGTAACTAACCAGCATTATCTTAAGGTCTTAAGGTCTATTTCTGGTACCTAAGAGAATTAATAACAAAATTGGCTCTAGGGAATAGCCTGCATGAATGGCATGATGTTGCTGGCTCACTCATTGCCCAAATAGCAATAAAGAGCCTCATCGTTTCTAACAGAAAAGGTGTTGATAGCTGTGACATAATATATCATTGTAGTTGATGAACTATCACCTGTAACAAATTGGATATAATACAGGCAGAAGGGACTGTATTGGTCTTTATGCTGCAACTTTTTTGGCATTTGAGAGGTACGGGGGAAATAATAAGCATAAGGACTATGGAATCAGGTTGTTGTTGCTAGGTATGATTTATGTATTGAAAAGAACAAATGACAAGTTCTGATCAATCAATTTCCAACCCAAGGTAAAATTTCAAAATAAAAAATTCTCCTTGGTAGGGTTTAAAGAAACCCTCATTTTCAGATTGGCACAGTGGCTCACGCCTGTAATCCCAGCACCTTGGGAGGCTGAGGCAGGTGGATCAACTGAGATCAGGAGTTCGAGACCAGCCTGGCCAACATGGTGAAATGCTGTCTCTACTAAAAATACAAAAAATTCACCTGGCATGGCAGAAGCACCTGTAATTCCAGCTACATGGGAGGCTGAGGCAGGAGAATTGCTTGAACCTGGGAGGTGGAGATTGCAGTGAGCCGTGATTGCACCAATGCACTCCAGCCTGGCTGAAAGCGTGAGACTCCGTCTCAAAAAAAAAGAAAGAAAGAAAGAAAAAGAAACCCTAATTTCCTGAAAAGTGAGGGCCAGTAGGCTTGAAACTCAATTGTAAGAATGGCAAAATTTAATAGAAATACATTTTTAGTTTCAACAAATCTCCTACAGAAACACCCCATCTTGATAGGGAAGGAGTAAGACTCTGAAACTTGAAATGGGAAGGTCTGGGTTGATGAACTTAAGAACATCAAACCCCCAATCATTGTTCACCCTGCTCGCCTAAAAAGATGTATCCCACCACCTTGGTAGGGGCTAGAATGACATTCTCCTTTGCAGGAAAACTGCAAAAGGGAGGTAAGGGATGTAATAGATGATTGGTTTTCTTAATGCTTTCCTCCTCAGAATCTTTCCCCACAAACTCTCAGTGTCATGAGAAAGGTAACTAGTGTCAAGGTACTTCATGCCACAATTAGCCAAATAGTGTCCCTGCTAAGGGACAAAGGGAATTACTTACCAGTGTGCTGTAGGACCTGATTAATACATATTGACAAAAGCCAGAGGTAGATATTGAGGATGCTGAACCAGAGTGTTAGAATATAAAGTTAGATGAGAAAACATTTTGTCGTACAGGAGCACTTTCTCATTATCTAGTTTTAATGCTGTAGCCAAGGACCCCTGGGGCTGATGGGATTTTTCTTGGAGGTTTAGAAACCAATACATAAATAAAGTGGTAACACTGTCAAAATACATAAAGGAAAAACTAACAGAGAAGTAAATGGACAAATAGATATACTTGAGATAACAGCACTCTTTTTTTTTACATAATTTTTTTTTATTGTATTTTAGGTTCTGGGGTACATGTGCAGATCATGCAGAATTGTTGCAAGGTACATACATGGCAAGGTGGTTTGCTGCCTCCACACCCCCGTCACCTATATCTGGCATTTCTCCCCATGTTATCACTCCCAAACTTCCATACTCCCTGCTGTTCCTCCTCTAGTCCCCTACAATAGACCTCAGTGTGTGATGCTTCCCTCCCTGTGTCCATGTGTTCTCATTGTTCAACACCTGCCTATGAGTGAGAAAATGTGGCGTTTGATTTTCTGTTCTTGTGTCAGTTTGCTGAGAGTGATGGTTTCCAGATTCATCCATGTTCCTACAAAGGACACAAATTCATCATTTTTTTATAGCTGCAAAGTATTCCATGGTGTATATGTGCCACATTTCCCTTGTTCAGTCTATAATGGATGAGCATTTGGGTTGGTGGCAGGTCTTTGCTATTGTAAACAGTGCCACAGTGAAAATGCGTGTGCATGTGTCTTTATAATAGAATGATTTATAATCCTCTGGATATATACCCAGTAATGGGATTGCTGGATCAAATGGAATTTCTATTTCTAGGTCCTTGAGGTAGTGCAACACTGTCTTCCACAATGGTTGAACTAATTTACACTCCCACCAACAGTGTAAAAGTGTTCCTATTTCTCTACATCCTCTCCAGCATCTGTTGTCTCAAGATTTTTTAATGATCGCCATTCTAACTGGTGTGACATGGTATCTCAAGGTAGACTTGATTTGCATTTCTCTAATGACCAGTGATGATGAGCATTTTTTCATATGTTTGTTGGTCTC